>OOFE01012390.1:58660-71150 GCA_900323365.1 Monocentris japonica | reverse complement strand
CACACACAGAGGATACGCAAGCAGTTGTACATGTCCTGTAGGGGTTTCTCATCTGCAAACAGACGTGCCTGGACCAACTCGTGGATAAAGTTCACCTGCATACTGTGGACCAGGGCTCGGCCATCTGTTCGGCACAGAAGGAGGGATGGAGGGAAAAAAATGGGGCGGTAGAAATATGAATAGAGAAATAAAGAGAAGCCAAGTGAGTGCCCAGGATGAGGAAAGAAATTAACACAAAAAAAAGAATTGTCTATCAAATTGTCAGTGGTGTCTACACTCCACAAACCAAACACTTCCTCCCTCTCCTTGGCTATAGCTGTGGTATGCAGCAGAGATGGGTGTGTGCTCATCTTACCTCCGGTTTCCTTGTCCTCCACCAGAATCTCCAGCTTCAGCAGCCTCCAGGGAATATCAGGGTCATCTCCCATCACTGTCAGGGTGGCCTCAAACTCTCCTTCCACACGAAACTTCACACGCCCATTAGCTGGACAGACACATGAACACACAAGACCTTCTCACCAACACAATTGAAAACAGACTTGTTTTGAGCACCTATTGCTGCCAATGAACAAAAACGTGGTAAGCAGTTGAATATACAGGCTTGGAGAGTGTGTGTTTTTACAAGAGCTGCTTACCCACTGTGAGGTTGGCTAGCTGAGGGGGCAAGTCTGTGGTGACAAGACGGTGCCGCAGAATCTGATTCAGCTGACTCAAGGTGGTCTGCTTCTCAACTTTCGTTATGGGGTCTGGAGGAATGATCTTATCCTATAGATATGCACACAAACACGCAAGTGAGCTAACAAACAAAAGAGTAAGCTATTTAAAACCATGAGTTTGATTCACCAACTATCTTTCAAGCCAGGCTATAGACTAATAGCCTAGACAGGTAGAGTAGGAACCATGAAAACAGACTTACTCGTATGCATGTGGGCAGGCGTGGGTAGGACCCTGTGGTGAGCACATCGATGGCGAAGGGGATGGCAAAGCTGGGCAAACGGGCATGTACCAGGGCATCTCTAGCCAATGATGCCAACCTATCAGCCGTGTCTACAAACAAGATGGCCTGCTGGTCCAGGAAGCTGGAGATCATCTGTTACCATGGAGAGCAGGCGTAATAGGGGAGTGTAAGTGCATTTTGTGTTGAGAGAGAGAGAAGGCCAGTAGCATTGCACGGTCTTGTTAAAATCTACCTCTATAAAATGCTGGTCAGGTCATGAATATTACACAATACATACCGCACACTTTTCAACTTTCCCTGCATTGCTTGCCCACTTCACCAGGGCTAAGAGACGCACAAAGAGCTGCCTGGTGCGACTGGCAAAGTGGACAATTTCAATTTTCCTGTTAAGAAAAGTTCAAATCAAAAAGTAATAAAATAAGGGCTTAATGAGTGAATATAAGTGACCTTCGTTCTGGATGGAATTTGAAGAAACCTACCTCTCCATGTCAGTTTTTCTGGGAAGTCTGAAAGAGGGACATCAAAACTTCATTATCGTCACCATTACCATGGTCATCATCATCATGTACATCTACAGCAATGGCCCAACATGCTACCTGCCCAAACTCTGTGCATCCCTGGTTTGTAAACTTTAAATACTAAAATAGATGATATTCCTACAACTGTTTTCCAGTTAGCACTGGGGAGCAAAGGGCTCTGGGATGAGGAGAAATTGGCAAGAGGACACCAGACTGATCATTGGTCTATCTCCAACCTGGCAAGCCCCTGGTATCCTAGAGAGTTATCACACGATCGTCATCCCACTACTTCCCTTAGACAGCTTACCTACTAGCCATAGCTCCAAAAGACAAACCGGTTTGGTATTTACAGAGCCACCATCTCTATTACTGCCCCAATCAAGTTACACTGTAACGTTAGAGCATATTCCCAGATCTCACACATATCAATCACCCCACCTAACCTTTCGTTTATCTGCAAATACCAACGGTTCTCAGTCCCACTTATATTTGAGTGGCTGGAAGGAGAGTGGTGGATGAGCATCCAATGAGTTTACTAGCAGTTAGCTAGCTGGTTAGCCTGCTAGTTATCCTAGTTAGCCTTTACGTTTAGGCCTAATGTTAGCTAAAATGTGACTTACAGTTCAGCCAGCAACGTAATTTCATGGTAGGTCCTCTGGAGAAGAAACTCAATAAGAAGGCTCAATCGGACCCCCTGTGTGGCCGGGGCCCCGGGTGGAGGTGGCTGGGGACCCGAGGCTACGGGACCCCCAAGCGGGACCAGTTGCCCATCTGATCCAATCTGCACCGGAGCCATTTTACAACGACAATACGAGCTAGCTACAGCGATGCAAACCTAGCGTTAAAGCGGAAAACTATTGAGTCGTGGGAATTGTCCGTGAAAGTATTTTTTACTTCGTTTCACATTTCTTTCTAGAACGACTTTCTTTCATGGGCTTGGTTTCCTTGTTCGGTAGAGAAAAACTCGCTAAATACAATAGCACCCAATATGGTAACTCATTACGGAGAGGATTCAACACTGTTCAGCCGCCATCTTTGCTGCCGGGAATGATCACGGGTCTGGCGGAACAGAAAACCCAAGCCGGAGCAGATGAGGAGTGGGACTCATCAACGTCTTCCCTCCAGTCAACTAGCGAAGATACAGTTGAGGCCAGTGGTTAACAAACTGAGGTCGTTGAGTCGGTCTTTAAGAGCAAAATGCTTAGTTTCGTTTAATCATCGCATTCACTGGAGTTTAGCACTAGGAGAGACTGTATAATGACCAGGAATGTGGTGGAAAGTAATCCCAGTTTTTCTTTCATTTTTATTTGCAGAATAGTGTTCCAAACTGTATCATCCTTCATAGAAAGCCGTCAGACTGATATAGGTTATATCTAGATGGGGCGTTTTAATAATTCGGTTGTGAATGGCTAAACAGGATGTGCAACCATTTAGCACATTTAACTGTCCAAATGCATGAAATTTGCTTAGTTTACTTAGAAATCCCAATATGTATACCAAGTTTCATAATCATTGTGGAAGCCCAAGGTTATGAGTCTGCATGACCAGTAATATACTGGTTGCTGAACATGCTGAACGTGTTCCTCTGCCTGGCCAGAGTGTCGTGAAGTGGGTGAGAGACGTTGTCCATGATGGCAGTTCGACCAACATTCTCCTCTCACCCACCATCTTCACTGGGTCCAGGCTGGCCTCCAGGACAGACCCCACCTTCCTCAGCAGTTTGCCAATCCTGTTGGTGTCTGCGGCTTTTATGCTGCTGCCCCAGCACACAACTGCAAAGAAAAGGGCACTTGCCACCATTGACTGATAGAACACGTTCAGCATAGTTCTACATACGTTGAAAGATCTGAGCCTCCTCAGGAAGTAGAGTCGGCTCTGGCCCTTCTTCTATGTAGCCTCAGTGTTCCCACTCCAGTCCAGCTTGTCATCCAGGTGCACTCCTAGGTACCTGTGGGATTGCACCAAGTCTACGTCCTCCCCCGGATGGAAATGGGGGTGATTGGTGCCTAAGTCCTCCTCACCCATGTTGAGCTGCAGATGATTTTGGTTGCACCACTCAACAATGTCATCAACCAGTCCTCTGCACTCCCCCTCCTGACCCCCCCTAACACATCCAACAATTGCAGAGTCATCCGAGAACTTCTGCAAGTGGCATGACTCTGTGTCGTACCTAAAGTCGGATGTGTAAAGAGTGAACAGGACGGGAGCCAGGACGGTCCCCTGGGGGGCCCTTGTACTACTGACTACCGGATCTGACACACAGCCCTGCAGCCTCACATACTGTGGTCTGCCAGTCAGGTAGTCTATAATCCAGGTCACCAAGGGGCCCTCCACCTGCATTGTCCGAAGCTTATCTGCCAAGAGTGTGGGCTGGATTGTGTTAAAAGCACTGGAGAAATCAAAAAACATGATCCTCACAGTGCTGCCCGCCCTGTCCAGATGGGAGTGAGCCTGATGAAGCAGGTAGATGATGGTGTCGTCTACTCCAATGTTAGCCTGGTAGGCAAACTGTAGGGGGTCCAGTCCGTCCATTTATTCCCATAATGTATATATACCTACTTTTGAAACAGGCTGTATATACTGATATTTATACAGCCCTAGAGCAGGTGAAACCAATTCCATGATATTTCATCACCCAGAGGTGATGCATTCAATAAGATATTTTATTTGTAAATGTAAGCCAACATTTATTTACCCATCCATGTTAGCTGAGAACATTGAGAACATGTTGCATTTGGCCCGTCCTCATACTGGTACATTTATAAACGTATGAGCTACCAAAGGGCAAATGCATCTGAGCAACCGACAAAATCTTAAGTGCAAAAACTAAACTTGGACAGGTTCCATGACTTCAGGAGATGTGACTGAGTCCTTTGCAAAAAAGGCTTCATGTTTGCCCATGCAACATCAATGGTGCTATGGTATTGATTTGCTGTGACTCCTAAAACTATATGCATAAAAAAGGTTGAATAATATAGCTGAACTTTTGGCTTTAGATTTCATTGGCTTGATATTCATGACTCAAAAAAGCCCCTGAAAGCAATCATCTCCTATATATGATTTAGACACTTAACCCCCAAATACAGCATTAAACCCATAAAATTGTTGATCACATCCTTCAAGAAAAAAAGTGTTCTGCGTGGCAAGATTTTGAAAAAAGCAATCTCACAACATAATTTGTATCTATGTGTACTTTCAATTGTTATAGTTTCATTCTGATAAGAGGAAAGAAAATCTTTTTTAGCATTCATCTTTCACATCTTCTCTTGTGGTAATTCCTGTAGTACTGACAGCTCACTAGATGCAGAGAGATTGCTGACTGATTAAGGTGCATCCAAAGGTGGACACAAAGTGTGTTTTCTTTCAAGAATGTGACTCTGATCAGACATAGGAAGGGAGGTAATGCATTAAAGATAAGGACAATTTTGTGGGAAACACAAACGCACACGCAGTGAGTCAGCAGATGGGTTTTCTGACTCCTGTGCCTTTATCTCTCACCCTCATTCTGTCCTAGTTGTGTAGATATTTGGTCAACATTTTTAAGAGATAGTCTTGTAGGCTAGGCCAGGCCATTATGTGAATGTTTCAGTTCCCACTGTTCCCATAAGCACTCACCACCTTGAGGGTTTCGGGGGGGACACAGAACACATGGGGCATGGCAGGAAAGACTGACAAACAATGCCATGGCAACTGAAAGGGAAAGTAATCTGACCCCCAGAGAGGCAGAGAATTAGAATACAGGTGAGATGGAAATAGTTTAATATGCCACTATGCTGTCAATGAATCAGTTATAAATGAATTGCAACCCTCCCACACCCCATAACTACCAGTTGGTGTGTACTGTAAGAAACAATAGTATTTTCAATAATAGGACAACACATTAAGTGGGCCCCTATTGAGCAATTAAGAGTGCATACTGTAAGTGAGTTACGGGTCATTTATATTTTAGGAATTTGGCTGAGACTCTTATCCAGAGCAATTTAAAATGAGTGAGCAGGTAGAGAGGTTCAGTGTTTTGCTTTGTCAGGACACATGGTTGTTACGGGGATCAAACCTGTGACTTTCTAGTAGGCCACTCCACAACCTGGATGGTTCTGAAATATCAGAGTTCTGTGTATGTATGGACTTTTGAAATTGGGCCCACATAGCTTTAGTTGTCTAATCTGGTGGTTCTCAATTCCGGTTTCATATTCTGCCAGGTCGTTTTGACTCTAGCTGTATAATCGGGGATTATTTACACTTGGGACGACGGGTGAATAAAATTCAGTAGCAAAACCAGCAGTACAATCAGCCCCAAGGACTGGAGTTGAGAACCACTGGCCTAATCAATGGACTAATCAACTATACATAATTTACAATGACTACCCCATGCGATAGGAGGCGGTAAAGTAAAGTGCTCCACCTGCTTAGCTTTCTCGCCTGGTTTGAATTAAGTAATGGAGTTGTAAATCCATGCTGGAGTCGGAGTCAGTCATCATAATTGTGAGGGGTTTTTGTCCGTTCCGTTCAGCTGGCTTTCCGTTTGCTGAGCCGTTCTCGATTGTAGTGCAAATTGGCTCACAGACAACGTTGACCGTTGGAGTTCAGATAGTCCTCTGGCTTGTTTTACTGAGCAACATTTGTGTCAGACTGCGCTTCCGCCATGTTGAAGTGATTCAAGTTGTGACTGACTGCTGGGACCGAAGTGACAAGCCCCAGAGATCGGACTAGATAGAGTTGGGGGGGCTGCAACCGCGCCGGTGACGCAGGAAAAACACCCCAAAGCAGAGAAAAAACGTAGGAATTAGATTTTTTTGGTAACCTGTTTTGTCTTCTGCGAAACAGTCCGCGATATAGGCCACGTTTATGTAATATACGACGACACCATCGTTCAAGGCTGGACGTAGCCCGTGGATAGAGGAGGAAGTCCTATCAAATTCCTGGTGAGTTGTTAGCTAACTAGCTTGATAGCCTGGCTGCTGATGGCTAGCTGGCTACTGCTAGCTCTCTCACTGTTCCAATATTAGCGTCAGCTGGTGGTGGATGCCAGGTAACGTTACAGCAGTTGACTTAATTGTGTTAGACGTTGACAGTGTTTCGTCTGTTAGCTAGCATATCTTGTACATTTCTGTTAGCACAACGATATCGAGTGTATCAAACTGCAATTCATGGTCTTAACATTACTGGTAGTCAGACCCCGTTAGCTTACTCTGCTGGCAAACTGAAGCCAAGCTAGCGCTAGCTAGCCGCTAGTCACCCGCAAATGGTCCCGGACACTGTCTACTCTCAGTCTACAGACTGAGAATGTAGAATTCCTCTAAGCGTTTCGTGTTTACAAGTTGTCGAAATTGGGTTGTCTGGTACAGTCTTCCGGCCAATATTGTTTGCATTTGATCCATGATAGCTCTAATAAAAACTATATTCATTTTCTGAAGATTGAATCATTCTGGCCTCCAAGATCGCATTTTCAAATAGTTTTAGATGTAACATTAACGCTACAGATCCGAACAGTGTTCAATTGAATTTCAGGAATTAGACGAAGCCCCTGTCACTAGCAGACATTATTTGACGTTATCTCAGATAGATAACGTAAGTTTGTTAACCGAGCTGACGAAATGGTAGCAAACTAACAATAAACTTGACAGCAGATGCTTAGCGTTAGATTTATAGATAACAAAATATCTATTTGGCGTGCCATCTAACAACTTGTCAAAATAATGGCATGATGCAGTTAGGAGTTTCTAGTCGCTATTAAGCTAACGCTAACCTTAGCTAATGTTCACTGTTTCTCCCACAGCTCATCGCTAAGGTTAGCACGATTATACTCGTTGCAAATGGCGTTACAGCGCCATAGTTACTTAACAATAACGTTAGGTAAAGTGGAGTTACACTCATAAAAAATCAATTATTAACCAATCCTTTTGTGCGTAAACTTGTCAATTATGTAGCAAACGTTGACTGTGCAACTATATCAGGCCCGATCGAATGAACAGGCCTGTGTATGTTAGAGAAATTGGCTTTGGACGACAAGGCCTTCACTGCTCTCCTGTCTGGGCGGATCGCCTTGCAAGCTAACTCTAGCTACCGCAGCTAGCAGCAGGCGTTAACTAAACCACCAGCTACTAGTTAACGGCGCTAGCTTGTAATGACATTTACGTAATGTCACAGTTTACTTTTATTTTATGCGCCAGCTGTTGGGGCAGTCACCTTCATTTGAAGACACTACAAGCTAACACGTAGATGACTATCTCTAGTCTTGCTCCGCTCAGAAGGTTTTTTGTAAAAAACATTTCCAAGCCGGTTCAGTCCAAAAGGCCGCAGATGTAGTTGCCGTATAGATATTACTTATTGGAACCTTCTCGGATGATTTAAACATAACGTTACCTAGCTAACGTTAGTAATTTCACTGGCAGGATAAGTATCTCAACTCAATGTTATGACATTATGTCTTCAGCATATTGAATCATTTACTAAATGACAGTGGCAAGATTTTCCCTCTGCTAGCTCAAATGTCAATTCTGAACCTGATTGCTGATGCTGAACCAGATGTTGTCACTGGCCACCTGCAACCCAGGAAATATACCAGTTTCACTACCCTCAAAGTATCAAGACATTATCATAACAAAAATTCAATGTCTGTTTTAACTGTTCGTGCTATCTCACTCATATCTCTTGAGAAATGATTGGCCACTGTGTAATAAGTTGTTTATTCACCAAAAATCAAATCATTATTGGTTAGTATACACATACTAATCTATATGACACACACTTGCAAGAGAGATTGCTTGCTTGGCCTTTTGCTGCCGCTTTTGGAGAGCACACGGGCAGCTACTGTGATTCTTAATGATATCAATATTTTGACACAGCCATGGTTTGATAAGACTTTAATGCAAAAGCGTTAATGTTTTGGACAAATTTTATTTTCATCCTACATTTGTGTGTATAGAGTGGATCAAATATTCTTCATTTCTGGTTTGCAAGCCTATTTCCAGTCATTTGTTGTTCTGGTAAACCCATAATGTTTCTGGGCAGAAGACTGACTGAAGTTAGGCTTTTAGATGGGCAGAGAGAGGGGAAGAGTAAACAATGCTCATCTTTATGGCTCATGGCCTCATGTGTCCTTTGGAGCTTGGTTTTACAAGGGGCCAGGTTACATATTGGGATTGTCAACTGGACTGAATCTCAGTCTCAGTCATTCTCAGTCTTTGTCTTGGTGCATTTAGGTGACATTTGTTTGGGTTTGAGGTTATTTTTCCATTACAAAGATTAATGGATTAATGTGAATTGACCTCATGTCTCTAAGACAGCAAGATGCCTACTTAACTGTATAACAAATCTACGTTGGTTGATCCATAAAGGGGGGTCTGTCTGTAAAAGAAAGGGATGAGAAATGACTGTCCTGCTTCCTTGCCAACCAATCCCATGGTTACTACAGGAAATCCCCCTTCTTGTCTGAAAATTACCAAGTCATGGCTCCTTTCCTTTCCCGATTATGTTCATTGGAATGGCTCTGGCAGAATTTCTATGGCTGTAGTGCAAGTCCAGTATAATGACATCACTCCTTTCCACCTCAACTTGAGAAAATAGCACAGACTAAATGCTTTCACATTCGTTCTACTTGCATATGTTTCCACGATATGAAAGGTGCTATCCCCCCCCCGCTCTGCTTTTGTGTCTGATCTTGTGAAGCTTGAAATTAGACGGCAGATTTGGGATTTCTTATCTAATTAAGAAATTATTATTGAGCTTCACTTTTGAGTGGAATTTAGCACTGGTTATGGACCTGGTAATTTTCCCTTTTTTAATTAATTTTTGCATTTCTTGACAATTCAGATAGGAATCTTTGAGGGGGAGTGAGATAGTACAGCAGGCAGAGCTGAGAGCATATATCCTAAATGGGCATTGTTGACTGAAAGATTATAATAACCAGTGTGATGGTGACAGTGGAACATCATGATTAACTGTAGATCATCTCATTGATTACCCTCCTGTGACATTGAATTTGCATTTCTGTCTAATGTGTGCTTGGCCAACATTATCACTTGTTTTTTCACAATTGTCTTTTGATTTTTGTCTGATTGTTGTAGCTCTCAAGAAAATGGGAGCTAATGAAGGACCATTAACTGTTGTTAGTAGTGTCAGACAGCAGCCATGTGTGCTCATGTATTGGTTTCCAATGTCATAGCAGGCCTTGGCAATCAGTGTCACAGCTTGGCCTAAAGGTGGTATCAGTGTGTCATGCTAATGAAAGTTGAACCGTACAGCTCTCTTTCTCTCTGGAACCTCTGGTGTCTGGATCATAAACTGTAAAAATTGTTGGAGACTCCAAACTCATACATTGCATGGATTTCTGTGGTGCAGTATGTCAAAAATGGCCACTTCCTCATGAGCCATCCTATTTTTCTCTGATATGTTTTCTCCATTGAGCAGCCGCAGTAACTGCAATCCATCTACGGTAAAGCTGCAGGCATGGTTTATGAATTTAAGTTTGTGCAGTAGCCCCTGCTAGACTGACTACAAAAGACCCCAACCAATTTTTTATTTTCCTATATGTGAATTTTGTGGGGTGGGAATAACAGTGCTACTATACAAAATATCGAGCTAAGAAGCTTTTCAATGCGAGTGTTTTGTAGGTATTTAAAACATTCAGCAAGGGAAAGCAGTTGTTCCGTAAAGAAATATTTGGGAGGTCTCTCTGGGCAGACCTGTATGAAGTATAAACCGCTATTCTGTCACGACTTAAACATTTAATTTTGATGCATTCCCTTTCCATTGTGATAATATCGGATATAATTTTAGCTACTCCTGAAATTAATTAATTTCAACTGGTGGGGTTTGAGGTCTGAGGGAACAAACGTTCAATGCATGGGAGAAAATGAATTTTACGCTCGTTGATGTATGACTTTGTGACTTGTTGAATATATAGACTCCGCTAGCAGCTGGATGGTAACATTCCAAGTTCAATATTTAAAGGGGGAAAAGTTAACGATTACCTTCCATTGTCAAGTCAATATCAGGTTTTTGTCAGACAGCGGTTTTTCGTCCAGACTGTGCCCATATCTGTCTAGCAGGTGATGTCTGTCTCACACAAGCGGATGAGGAAAAAAGGCGCGAGCGTGTGGTGTGTTTACAAGCTACAGCTGAGTGAGACTAGTATCTGTTGTGACAGAGAACATAATGCAATGTGCAGCGTTAGAGATCGATTTCTATACATTGACTAACTTTTTATTTTGTGGTGGTGTGCCACAGATAAGCTTATGTATGGGAAACACTGTTTTGCAAGCAGGTTTTGATTCCAAAGACGACACCAGGTGATTTCACTGATTAGTTCCCCCCCTTTCTGATTGAATGTATACTAATTGGTGACATCACCTGTGATGTAGTATTTGGTTGGGATTGAAACTTACCTACTCTCAGCCCTCCATGGCACATGGTTGCCTGTCCCTGGTCTCATTGGTCTGGAGCAGGGCTACTGGCAGCCTGTGTACTGAAAGCGGGGGATTCTTTCCATTTGAATGATAACATTTTGTTATGTCTTACTTCCATTGCCATCCCAGTTATTCCTCAAAATATAGGCTTGTTATTTGATCTCTTTGGATGAATTTAATCTTTGATTAAAGCACAGACTCACTTTTAGACCATAGAGCATAGGCTGAGGTTGCCTCAACAAAGCATGTATTTATGTGCAGGATGTGATGTTGATTAGACAGTCAAGGGGCGCTGCCAAGTGCTGAATTGGCAGGCAATATCATGTTTCACTGATCGTCATACTGACATTTAGCCAAGCTGTGCCAGGTTCTCAGCTGATCTGATGGGAATCTACCCAGAGTCAGCTATCCAGAGATAGTGGGGACAGGTTTTGTACACTCTTTCAGAGTGTCTTGTTAGCAGGGTGGTAATCCTTATCACATATTCCATAACACATCCAGTTATTAACTGAACACGGAGCTCTTGGCAGGAAAATATGGACAAAAAAAAGAATGAACAAGCACAGAGCAGCTTATAGAGTTAGTTGATTTTAGATGGTAGTTTTCAGCATTGAGGTGACTTGCCAAAATGTTCTGTCCAGCTGTTTGCATGTTCCGCTTGGGTGTTGCACATAAACTAACCAGCCCACTGATAACTCTGACATTACTCTTCTCTACTCCAGGTTATGCAATGGTCTCAGCGGCCCATCCAGATCTCCAGGTGCTTGTGTCCCTCTCTCTTGTGTTCGGGCTCTCATCCCTCTGCTCTACGGCTGAGGCGGCTGTGATTTCCTTCCTGGCCAGCGCTCCCTAAGAGGCCAAGATTGCCAAGATCTGCCCTGTGGCGAGCATGACGGCCACCACGCGTGGCTCTCCGGTGGGGGGCAATGACAGTCAGGGCCAGGGCCAGGCGCCCGATGCACAGAGCCAGCCCCCGCTGCCACAGAACCAGGTCAGCATTGTCTCGCCAGGCAGTACTCAACATTAGACCTTTTCCCCACTCTCCTCTCTGTCTTCAACTATGTCAGCTGCACTGTCTGGGCTCTTGATCTTCACATCTTCCTTTGTGTCCTCATTATCCACAACCTATTTTGTCCATCATACTCATTATTTCTGTCAATCTGTACTGGCTGCTGTTTTCCTTCAACTCCCTACTATCTCCTCCTATTCTTATTTTATATGCCTATGACTTAGTGTGCAACTGCATCAGTGGCCACAAAACAATGCCATCAGCACCTCAGCAGCAATAGACACATGTAATTAAATGAACCTGTGGAGGGAGGAAAAGGAATGGTGTGTATCTTTATGTCTCTCTCTGAGGGAGTCCAGACACTGCAGCACAGTTGTTGTTTTTTTTTTTTTTTTTTCATTCAACAGCTTGTGCTCATACCTAACCACACACAGATGCCCAAGGGGAGGAGGGACAGTGAGCAGAAAAGAGACAGAAAGTGAAGGCGAGGCATCAATGAACAGAGCCTCCTGAGTGATGGATAAAGTGTGTGTGTGTGTGTGTGTGTGTGTGTGTGTGTGTGTGCGCGCGCGCGCGCGCGCCTGCGCCTTTATGCGTG
>OOFE01012390.1:39507-49722 GCA_900323365.1 Monocentris japonica | reverse complement strand
AGTCCCCCTCTCCATCCATCCACTCCCTGTGCTATCCCCCTCTGCAGTCAAACCCAGAGAAGTCCTCACGTGTTCTACCGCCACGACCTGATCAACCAACTGCAGCATAACCACGCTCTGGTCACACTGGTGGCTGAGAACCTCTCTGCCTACATGGAGACCATGAGGCAGTTCTCCAAAGGTACACTGTCAGGAATAGAAACGGCATCCCATATTAGTTTGACATTTCAAGATGCACCCAGAGTTCTGTCATAGGTAGTTAGATCAGGGCTGTGCACCGTATCTGTCTGACTGTGTGTGTGTGTGTGTGCTTTTACAGCAGAACAGGCTGAGTTTGACCCCCAGACGGTGAGGCCAGGGAGCCGCTACAGTCACGTCCAGGAAGTCCAGGAACGGCTCAATTTCCTGAGGTACACCTTAACTGTCTTACACTCAAATACATCCTATTAAGCAAGGTTATTATAGTTAACCAAAGGCCGAGACTAAAGCTAAGTGTGAAAAGAAAACATTTAGTAAACTGAAATGCAAAAAACCTGAATTATGATTCCTAATTCTGTGCAGTTGGGTAGTTGGGCGCAGATCAACTAATACAATTTTCAGTCAGTATTTACACAAAACGGGCTTTACCAACAGACTCAATACAGGCATGACCGCTGATATATTTAAACTAAACAAAAATGAAACTAATACTGAACATTTATGGAACATAAATGCAATGAACATGCAATGAAAAGTAAAAGCTAATAGAAATAGTAATTCGACAATAACTCTGCAGTGGAGTAAACCGTAGGCTAGTTTTGAAACCCTGTCCCCATCTTGCAACATAAAACTGACCCCTAGTTCATTGTTCATGGGTTGTAGCACTTAGTTCTTGTCAGATTTTAAAAGGTATTGCACAGATCATAATGTAGAAAAGAAAATCCCCTGGTAGCATCCTGGTAGGTCCTGAGTAAGATGATGGTGACTTCATCTGTGGTGTGATGTGTTGTTTTATTTTATCCATTTTGCCAGGTTCCTGCTGAAGGACGGCCAGTTGTGGCTGTGTGCCCCACAGGCCAAGCAGATCTGGAAGTGTCTGGCTGAGAATGCAGTATTTCTCTGTGACCGTGAGGCCTGCTTCAAATGGTACTGTCTGATTTGACCATCTATTCTTGTCTCTTACTTGCGCTCATTGTTTTACATCGTTAATTAATCAATTTAGTCAACCATTCTATCCTAAACACTGTTTTAATGTCTTGCTCCCAACAGGTACTCCAAACTGATGGGTGATGAGCCAGACCTGGACCCGGACATCAACAAGGACTTCTTTGAGAACAACGTTCTACAGTTGGACCCATCTCTGCTGACCGAGAACGGCATGAAGTGCTTTGAGAGGTTCTTCAAGGCCGTCAACTGCAGGGAGGGCAAGCTGGTAGCCAAGCGCAGGGCCTACATGATGGACGACCTGGAGCTTATAGGCCTGGACTACCTCTGGAGGGTGAGAGGATTAGTTGTGAAACGCACATGGACATGTTACCAAATAAAGTGCCCTTCAACTATTTTGCTACTATGCACCTAAATAATATTTTCATGAAACCAAATCCAATGCCTCAAACACTGACAGCTTTTACCTGCAGCTGCCTCTGAATGAGGTTTTTATTTAGTCACCTCCAGGTCCACATGACGGATGTGAATTGGTGTATGATGGCTGTGTAATTTCTTATTTTTTATTTATTTTTTTACATTTGTGTGTGTATAGCATAGAGGGAGGATGACACCCTTTGTTTGGAATAGCTGTTTTATTTGATAACCTACATTTCCATAATCCTTTTATGTGTTGAAATGCATTGGTGTAATATGTGGAGGCTGTAGTGCTGAACATGGTATCTTGTCCTTGGTTCCCAATCTTTGATTGGCTACAGAGTGGTTAGGTTCTCCTCACACTCTTTGCTCTGAGATGTCTGTCATAATTCGGTTGGGAGATGAATAAAAGATAGTCTGCCCTCCTTCACCAACATACCTTTTACAATGTAACCTTGAGCTAAGAAATGTTCCAGACTTGTTCAGTGGCCAAAAGTATGACTGTATTGCAACGGGCAGTGTGTGTGTGTTTTTTGTGAGATCCTCTTTCCCTGCAACCGTTCTCCCAGCTGTGGCTGTAAATATGAATGTGTTCTAACCTCTTAATCAAATAACTTGGTTAAATCTGGATGAAACTAAAATTCAAGGTGCCTCGTTAGCTTGTCTGCATATTATAAACTCAACTTACTTAAGTGCAGCTGAAGTCATGAAAAATGTATTCCTCTATTAGTCAATGCGTTAACCTCTTTACTGTCTCATCTCCGTCTCTCCACTAAGGGGGTTGTGTTTTGCTGTCGGCATATGTAGTGTGAGAGGAAGTCCAGTGGTCCTGACTAATGCTTTTCTGCCTTGCTCCCTCTTCTGTTCTGAGTGGCTAATAATGAGGCTCGATGATGAGTCATAGCTCTACCTGACTCGAGTGCTTCTGACCTACACACACACACACACATATGCACACAGGCATACTCTAACTCTGAATATGATAGAGAGGGCCGGAGGACATACATTGATTTCTGCTATTTTCTCCTCCCTCCCAGGTGGTAATTCAAGGAAGTGATGACATCGCCAGCCGAGCCATAGACCTGCTGAAAGAGATCTACACCAACCTCGGACCAAAACTACAAGTCAATCAGGTGCAGGGAGTGATTTGTCTCTGTTTGCGCAACAGCTTCATCCATTTGTATCTGTTGCGTTTCTGTCTCCTGCCTACCAAGGCCATTTTTTTTCTCTTGTCTTACTTACTTGTCTTCATGGTGTATACCCAATTTCTCACCCTGCAGGTGGAGATCCACGAGGATTTTATCCAGTCATGTTTTGACCGTCTGAAGGCGTCGTACGACACCCTGTGCGTGTTGGACGGAGACAAGGACAGTATCAACTGCGCCCGTCAGGAGGCCATCCGCATGGTCCGAGTACTCACTGTGCTTAAAGAATATATCAACGAGTGTGACAGCGACTACCACGAGGAGAGGACTATACTGCCTATGTCCAGGTACGACCACATACAGAAAGCCACGCAATATCCAAACAATGGCTGAAGACCTTTGTTTTCCTTCTGACTGTGTGTGTGTGCGCGCAAGTTTCCCCAGAGCAAGACAAGAGGTCATTTCTTTTATTCACATATTTGTGGCAGAAAATATCCACAAATGGAACCCCTAACCCTGGCAGCATTGGTGCCATGCCACATCTCTTGACTGATTCATTCAAACCACCTCTCATCCATCCCTTTCTCTTGCAGGGCTTTCCGGGGGAAGCACATCACGCTGATCGTGCGTTTCCCCAACCAGGGGCGTCAGGTGGATGACCTGGATATCTGGTCACATACCAACGATACCATCGGCTCAGTGCGGCGTGGCATCCTCAACAGGATCAAGGCGAACGCCACACACACCAAGATAGAGCTCTTCATTGGTGGGGAGGTTGTTGATCCAGCTGATGATAGGAAGCTGATTGGACAGCTCAATCTGAAGGACAAAACGGTGAGAATGATGGAATGGTGCTATTTTGATGTATAAAAACCTACACACTCAACATGACTGCATTGAAGGTGCTGTGCAACCATTTGTTAGATACATATTGTGAGCTCCATAAATATTTGTACTGTGTTCTTTTTTTCTCATTGATTTATTTGTTTCCCCTTAGGGTTCAGAGCATGATATAATTATAATTCTGTTGTGACTGTTGTGCACTTCTCATTTTGTCCAACTGTGCACCCTATACTGCCCCCAAACTAACAAACTTGAAATCTTCATCTGCGCAAATACTTAATGCACCCTGAAAATGGGAGACTATGCTCAAAAGGGGTTGTAGTTTTAACTGTTCACGACATTTTAAAATGGCCTCAGATTAAAATAGACACAATTTGATCTCAGTCATTGCTCCACATCCCAAGTAAAAAGATTTTGGAGCCAAAACAGCCAAACTTACTGTCCAAATATTCAGGGAGCTCACATCATAGGTCAGTTTTTCCAACCACTTGCTTTGTAGTAAATCACTATGATTTTGTGTATAGCTGATCACAGCCAAGCTGACTCAGGTGAGCGCCAACATGCCCTCAAGCCCAGACAGCTCATCTGACTCATCCACGGGTTCTCCTGGTAACCACGGCAACCACTACAGCGATGGGCCCAACCCCGAGGTGGAGAGCTGCCTGCCTGGTGTGGTGAGTTTACCACACACAAATATATACGCAGGGCTATTTCCTTGTTACCCTGTAACCAATTGTGCCAGTATAACCACAATTTCTGTATTCTAACCCTTACTGTCTGACCTAGGTAGCTAACTTAATGCACTTTTACCTTAGCTCCCGTTCTGCTCTTAGATGCTTGTTTAGGAAGGAAATGCACTTAGAATTTCTGGTGACTTGCCTACCTATTTGAATGCACTTATGTAAGTCGCTTTGGATAAAAGCATCTGCTAAATGCCTGTAATGTAGTGCTATAACTCTGTCTGCCGCATTTTCCAGATCATGTCGCTGCACCTGCGCTACATCTCCTTCTTATGGCAGGTGGCTGACCTGGGTTGTAACCTCAACATGCCTCTGCTCAGAGACGGAGCCCGGGTTCTCATGAAGCTTATGCCCCCAGGTATGCATGTACATATGCACTTAATAATATCCAACCACCACACAGTTGAAGAAAACACCCACCCACACACAAACAAATGCAGACAATGTGAGCTCACTGTCATTATTCTGCTGTGTGTGTATCCTTAGATAACACTACAGTGGAGAATCTGCGTGCTGTGTGTCTGGACCATGCCAAGCTGGGTGAAAACAGCCTCAGTCCCACACTGGACTCACGCTTCTTCGGCCCCTCACCCTCACAAGTGCTCTACCTCATTGAGGTGGGTCTCAGTGTGCCTTTACACTGCAAATTTTGATCTTTTAACAAGTGCCCATCTCCATTCCGTGTCTATGGATCTGTATGATGGTTCACACCATTCCTCCATGCTTTCCAGGTTGTGTATGCCCTGCTGATGCCAGCCAGTGCCACACTGGGCGAGGATGCCAGCGACTTCCAGTACAACTTCCTGAAGAGTGGTGGGCTTCCCCTGGTGTTGAGCATGCTCACCAGGAACAACTTCCTGCCATCGGCAGACATGGAGACACGGCGCGGGGCCTACCTCAATGCGCTAAAGATCGCCAAGCTGCTGCTTACAGCTGTAGGCTTTGGGCATGTCAAGGCTGTAGCTGAGGCTTGCCAGCCCAACGCTGAGGGGAATATCCCTGTCTCACCGGTTAGATCACACAAAGACATAACTGTATAATTGGTTCCTTAATGGTTCACTAACCATATTTCCACTGACATGCACCGTATTTGTACCCTGTTTCTGATAACAATCTATCAGAATGTGATCTAAGACTGTCTTAATGATAAGTATTCCTTTTGTCCACTCCCCCCTCCCCTGCCGTGGGTTGACTCCAGATCAATCAAGCCACTCATGACCAGGCCCTGGTCCTTCAGAGTGCCCTGCAGAATATCCCCAACCCTGCCTCAGAGTGCATGCTGCGCAACGTAGCCATCCGCCTGGCCCAGCAGATCTCTGATGAGGTAAGAGGAGAGTGGTCATTGAATTTAGGAGAACAGAATGGATGTTGTTGGAGCTTACAAAACTAGCATACCAAGGATAGTAATGGTCCATAGTAATGGTCAAGGTTCAAATACAGTATGAGTGGATGACTATAATAGTGGCTATAATAAAAGCTTTTGTGGGGCTACTGTTTCTTCCAGAATTTCTTCCAGGCATCCAAGTACATCCCAGACATCTGTGTGATCCGGGCAGTACAGAAAATAGTTTGGGCATCAGGCTGCGGTACAGTGCAGCTTGTTTTCAGCTCCAATGAAGAAATCAGCAAAATCTATGAGAAGGTAAGAATTCAAATGGGTCTGACTACTTTTTATCCTCATTACTTCATTGTATACTGTACACCCCTATTGTTGACTTGTGTGTTTTGGTTAGGTTACATATCTTTGTTTCCAAAGCCAACTGGCCAAATGCACTGGTTATAAAGTAACTTATGATTACTTTACTTGCCATAGTGGTGTGTGCAGGTTGCTATCTTTCATGCCACAGTGAACTCCTGACAAAATAATCACATGTCAGTATGAAAGTGCAATTTTTCCCCTACTAGCGAACAGCTTGACACATGTAAACAAAACAAAACGAAGCTAGACTAAGATGGGTAAAAAATGTGAAAGGTCACCTTTTGTTTTTTATGTGTATTTGCATTCTTTTACATGTTTCTTATGTGTATTTGGTTGCTGTCAGTACATTCTGAAGTGGTAATTGTGCCTGTACAGAATAATTGGGCTTATTGGTGCTTGCTGAGACGGCTAATTGGGCCTAGTACCAGTGTACAACTCTTGCCAGCTTACTGAAACACAGCGGAGGTTTGGAAAGTCGTTCTCTTAAGCTGAACTCTGATTCTCATTTAGAACCTTCCAATGGATGAAATACAACAAAATCAAACTCTTAATTGTATCTTCCTTGTATGTAGTTCTGCAATTTGGTTCTTAATTAAGTACAATGTGTTGGATTTTGTATACTAAAATCCATCTTCTTTTCTTTCTCATCTTTCTCTGCTCTTGTTAGACAAATGCAGCTAAGGAGCCAGATGGGGAGGATGAGCAGGTGTGCTGCGAGGCCCTGGAGGTGATGACGCTGTGTTTTGCCCTCATGCCCACGGCTCTGGACACGCTCAGTAAGGAGAAGGCTTGGCAGACCTTCATCATAGACCTGCTGCTGCATTGCCACAGCAAGTAAGTACACCAGCCTCTGTTGCATCTTTTGAAACACATCTACTGAATGAACTGGAGCAGACATCCTCATTCTCTGCAGTCTTCTGTAGTTCTCATGACCGTGATGTTATAATCTGTCATGTCCAGGTCTGTGCGTCAGATGGCTCAGGAACAGTTTTTCCTGATGGCCACCAGGTGCTGTATGGGTCATCGACCCCTCCTCTTCTTCATCACCCTCCTTTTCACTGTGCTGGGGGTGAGTGGCTTTAGGGCTTGGATTTTTAGAGATTCTACCTTACTTCACTCTTTTGGCTGGATAGGCTATTGTATCACCACATGGTCCTAAACATGTCAGCTAAATTATTTTAAAGCTGACACTTCCAGTGCTATACAACTAACCACTCTAAGAATCCTAAGCAAAACTTGTTTTTCCTCTGTGTGTGTCCAGAGCACGGCCAAGGAGCGGGCCAAACATGCAGGGGACTACTTCACCTTGCTCAGACACCTGCTGAACTATGCTTACAACAGCAACATCAACCTGCCTAACGCTGAGGTGCTGCTCAACAATGAGATTGACTGGCTCAAACGCATCAGGGTAAGACAGCCTGTTGTCTATATGTTTATGTTCTCTATTTAATTGGATACCCTTGAGTTTCTCTCCTTAGTGAGGAACAGAGCGGGCAGTACATGATGATATTTGCCTTGACAGGATGAGGTTAAAAGGACAGGGGAGACTGGTGTGGAGGAGACCATCCTGGAGGGCCACATCGGTGTCACCAAGGAGCTGCTAGCTTTCCAGACCCCAGAGAAGAAGTACTACATTGGCTGTGAGAAAGGAGGAGCTAATCTTATCAAGGTACAATGGGCAGAGAGGACTCAACAAATCATTCACAGATAAGAATGGAAAACTGAACTGTTGGGACAGTTTCTCATTCAGTCTGTTCTCTCCCTTAACATAACTAAGAGATGAAGCAGCAAGCAGCATTTTTGCATATTCACTATTCTCATCTAAGGCTCTCTTCTGCTCTAGGAGCTGATCGACGACTTTATCTTCCCGGCATCTAATGTCTACCTGCAGTACATGAAGAGTGGGGAGTTCCCCACAGAGCAGGCCATCCCAGTGTGCAGCAGCCCTGCTTCCATCAACGCTGGCTTTGAACTGCTGGTGGCCCTGGCTGTTGGCTGTGTCCGCAACCTCAAGCAGATAGTTGACACTCTGACGGACATGTACTACCTAGGTAGGGAGACACCAGTCTGGCAATTTCACAAATGTGTCCCACTGATGGTTTGTAAATCATAGCCTGCATGTAAATTGGCAAGCGCTGAGCTAAGTGCTTAGGTAAGGTCAAACAAGTCTGTTTTACTTCACTGTATCAGTGATTCCTCCCCTCTCCTTCCAGGTTGTGAGACATTGACAGAGTGGGAGTACTTGCCTCCAGTGGGGCCACGGCCCAACAAGGGTTTCGTAGGTCTGAAGAATGCAGGGGCCACCTGCTATATGAATTCTGTCATTCAGCAGCTGTACATGATCCCGCCCATTCGCAATGGCATCCTAGCCATCGAGGGTACCGGCACTGACGTGGACGATGACATGTCAGGAGATGAGAAGCAGGAGAATGAGGTAGCGTGAAAGTGTGTGTGGCATCAAGCTATTGCCCGATGAAGACGTTCATCCTTTCTCAGCATGCAGTGACTGACAAAATGGCCAACTCCATGCTCTCAGGCTGTGTAGGCTGAGCTTGGAGCTGAGGGCAGTAGAGTTACAGAACCACTCCCAACTGATGGCTCATACTACTTATCTTTTGGCCATTTCTCTTTAACAGCTGTCTTTGTCTAAAATGTCTAAAAAGTGTGTTAGATGAACAATTATGGACTCTGGGAGCCTGTTGTTTGGCTTCATCTCTGTACATGTCTCCCCCCACCCCCCCCAGAGTAACGTGGACCCCCGTGATGAGGTGTTTAGCTACCACCACCAGTTTGATGACAAGCCCTCCAGTAAGTCAGAGGACAGGAAAGAGTACAACATCGGGGTGCTGCGCCACCTACAGGTCATCTTTGGCCACCTGGCTGCCTCCAGGCTGCAGTACTACGTCCCTAGGGGATTCTGGAAGCAGTTCAGGTATTTCAAAGACTGTCAGTTTTGGTTGGCAGTGTGTTTCACCTGTGTTACACATGATGGCGCCGAATCATTTTACATATCTCTTTGGATTTCCTTTTCATTCCTCCTCTGCTGTTCCTCTCCTAATTTCCAACAATATCTCACACTCTTCCTTTTCATCAATCCTTTGTTTTAGGTTATGGGGTGAGCCAGTGAACTTGCGGGAGCAGCATGATGCTCTGGAGTTCTTCAACTCTCTGGTGGACAGTCTGGATGAAGCTCTGAAAGCCCTGGGCCACCCAGCCATGCTCAGCAAGGTGCTGGGAGGCTCCTTTGCTGACCAGAAGATCTGCCAGGGTTGCCCCCACAGGTGAGGGCAGTCCTCTTCTTGTGTTTCCTTACTTGAGATATTTAATAGTGTCAGAAAGAAGAGTTTAAGACTGCCTCGGGTTCCTGGTAACTAATAATTGTTTGTGTCGCCAGGTATGAGTGTGAGGAGTCGTTCACAACGCTCAATGTAGACATCAGGAACCACCAGAACCTGTTGGACTCCATGGAGCAGTATGTTAAAGGAGATCTGCTGGAGGGAGCCAACGCCTATCACTGTGAGAAGTGCAACAAGAAGGTGAGAGCAGAGCACTCATCTGGCTCTCAACCCAATGCCAGAATGAATGATACTCTTAAAATACAGCTAAGTTTGCCTTTGCAACACTTAAAATCACTTTTACTCTGATTAGCTGCCAGAAAGCAAAAGTAATGAAGGGGGGAAAAAGCCATTTAGGACTGTCCCATGATTCACTTGAATGCATATCCCTCTTTTCTTTTTCTCATTAACTTTTGCAAGATTTATTAAAAGGATCAGAGTGGTAATCTGTAATGTTTGCTCTCCCCGTCAGGTGGACACAGTGAAGCGCCTGCTGATTAAGAAGCTGCCTCCTGTCCTGGCCATCCAGCTGAAGCGCTTCGACTACGACTGGGAAAGGGAGTGTGCTATCAAGTTCAATGACTACTTTGAGTTCCCCAGGGAGCTGGACATGGAGCCGTACACCGTAGCTGGGGTGGCAAAGCTCGAGGGGGACGACGTCAACCCAGAGAACCAGGTGATCCAACAGAACGAGCCTTCGGAGCCCACGCCCCCCGGTAGCTCCAAGTACCGTCTGGTGGGGGTGCTGGTCCACTCAGGGCAGGCCAGTGGCGGACACTACTACTCCTACATCATCCAGAGGAATGGGGGTGATGGTGAAAGGAACCGCTGGTACAAGTTTGACGACGGTGACGTGACAGAGTGCAAGATGGATGACGAGGAGGAGATGAAGA
>OOFE01012390.1:25207-39487 GCA_900323365.1 Monocentris japonica | reverse complement strand
CAGTGCTTTGGAGGGGAGTACATGGGTGAGGTGTTTGACCACATGATGAAGAGAATGTCATACCGCAGGCAGAAGCGCTGGTGGAATGCCTACATCCTGTTCTACGAGCGCATGGACTCACTGGACAAGGACAGCGAGCTTGTCAAATATATCTCGGAGCTGACCATCTCCACCACAAAGCCGCACCAGGTCAAGATGCCCGGCGTCATTGAGTGCAGCGTCCGCAAGCAGAATGTCCAGTTCATGCACAACCGAATGCAATACAGCCTGGAATATTTCCAGTTCATTAAGAAACTCCTGACCTGTAACAGTGTCTATTTAAACCCTCCTCCAGGTATGCATAGAGAGAGAATGAGAGAGTGAGAGAGCGAGTGTGAGAGAGAGATAATTTGTGATAGATATACACGACCCTTCTGCTTCCCAATTTATGCCTATGCTATCTGAAGGGGGTTTTTCCTGATCTTTTGAGCTGTGATGAATTCTTTATCATATCTCTACTGTGGATTACCAAGCCTCTCTTAGGGATTATAGGCGCCATGATAATTTGCTCACTGATCTCAGGCATTAGTTATTTCTTGTCTGATATTGTGACATTTCTAAGAGATGCTAGCACAGTATGCTGAATAAAGAAGTCGCATCCCTGCAGAGGGAGTTGGAAGATGGTAGTGTTAAGCATGGGCTGCCATAAACTGCACTTTGCCTCTCCATGTAAAGTTGATATGTGCCAGTGCATTATTGATGGAGCCAGGGCCCAGAGGTGCTGCACAGGGAAATGAACTACGAGAACACTAAGAACTATGAGTCATCAGTGTAAAAGCACTTGGTTGGGATTAAATGTTTCAGCTCATCAAGAATGTATCGTGCATGGACAGTGTGTATTGGGCTTTGCGTGTGTTTTTATTTGCTAAGGTGCTAATGTTTCACTTCCAAGCTCTTGTTCAGCAGCAGTAAAGTAAAATTCTAAACAATGTATTAGATTTTATATTATTGATTAGCTTTCCTCAAAACCCCACTGGACCAACTGTAAGCTTGCTCTGTGCTCTAACACTCCTTTCTGAAATTCCAAGCAGACTACTTCCCTGTGTCTGCAGAAGCAGAAATGGAATGATAAGAATGGGAATGCTTGGCCACATGATTTTCAGATTGAGATATCCTTTACCTCCTTATGTAGCTGTCTACTTGTTGTGCTATATGTACAACTTGGTCATCAGTATTACTGTGGAATTATTACATGACAAACAGTAGCACTAATGATCTGCTTGGTGCTTTAATTTAGACAAATTTCTGAGTTCTTTATTTGCTGCAAAAAATCCCTTCTGGCAGACCGACAGACAAGTTAAGAATTAAATGCAGCTAGGAGAGAAAGTATGCCACGAGGAAGCAGCTCACAAGGGCTCCTCGGTGTAGCGTTATTGATTGTCAGCTTATTTGACAGCAGTGAAGATGTAATGTATTTTGTGTGATATGTGCGCTTTGTTTTCATCAGGACAAGACCATCTTCTGCCAGAGGCAGAGGAGATAGCTATGATTAGTGTTCAGCTGGCTGCTAGGTTCCTCTTCAGCACAGGCTTCCACACCAAGAAAGTAGTGCGGGGTCCTGCCAGTGACTGGTAAGCTCTTGCTGCATCAGTGGCTTTTCTTCTCTCTTTCAGGCTCAGCTGTGTCCTTTGCTGTAAATATCTCTATCTCTGTCACTCTAGGTATGATGCCCTCTGCGTCCTGCTGAGACACAGTAAGAATGTACGCTACTGGTTTGCACACAACGTCCTGTTTGCCTACGCCAACCGGTTCTCCGAGTACCTGCTGGAGTGCCCCAGCGCTGAGGTCCGTGGCGCATTTGCCAAGCTCATCGTCTTCATTGCACATTTTTCCCTGCAAGACGGCCCCTGCCCCTCCCCCACTGCTTCGCCTGGACCCTCCGCTCAGGTGGGTGCTAGTCTCCAAACCACTGGGCTCAGCTGACATGGGGCTCTAAGTAGGACTTGCTAATGGTTACTTTATGCAGTTTGAAAGTTGTTTGAGAATAGAAATAATACATGAATCACTGTTTGCTCATCTGTGATGACATCTAATACCACTATGGATAGTTGTATAAAGGTTATGGATGGTACTAAATTGCATTATCTTTCGGCCCCAGCATCCCATACTTTGGACCTATGTCTTTTCGACAACACTGTTGCTCTTCTCTTAATCTTCTGTCATGTTGATGTAAGCAAGGAACTAAACTTCAGGTGAACCTCTTTCTATAGGCTACAGGTCTAACTGGATAATTATATGGCATGATTGAGCAAGTCATGATTGAGGTTAAATTATGTTAGACAAGGTGCAATTTGTTGGCACAACATTTTTTTGTTTCTTTAGATGAATTCAGTCAAAATCAGTCATCCTGCTGAGCCCCTGAATCCACAATGATAAATCATGAAATATCTTATCAGTTGACTTTTTAGCAGTACATTGCTATGACTCTTGTCCTAAAACATTGCACACATTTGCCATAAATTTTAAATGGGTTATTTATTTTATGTGCATATTACAACACAATATTTACACATATTCCGTAGACTTGGAGTTCCCATGGTGGGATTTGATCCCCACCTCTGATGATAGTAGTGCTGTGAGTTGTCCATTACGCTACACAAACAAGCACATTTTCTGACCGATACCATACTTCAAATTGAATCAAAGCAAATCAAACATCTTACTTGTGCTATTTAAATATCTGTCTCTATTCAAAGTCTCCATGAAGCAAGAGGAAGTGCATTATATGATTGAAAATTACTGTTATTGGCAAATTGATGATTCCTCTATCAACCTATGATGCTTGGATCTCAACTGACTGTAGGCGGGGTTCACCAAATATCTTTTAAAGTATCTGGTGAAATTTTCACTTCACTATATCCTTTGGGAAGTGCACGTGACATTTTCAAGAACTGTCGTGAAACTGCATGAAGTATGTTGTGAATTTTCTGAATCAATCTATCGGCAAACCCAAACCAGTACTTAGATGTTGAACAATGTGAACATGCATTGATTGATGTAACCCATGCTGTGGTTTGTCCATTGACTTCCATGTGTGTGCATCAGGGCTGTGATAACCTCAGTCTGAGTGACCACCTGTTGAGAGCCGTGCTCAACCTGCTCAGGAGAGAGGTTTCTGAACACGGCCGTCACCTGCAGCAGTACTTCAACCTCTTTGTCATGTACGCCAATTTGGGTAAGGAGCACACAAACACACACTCGCCTGTCATGCACATCTGCTCTTCTCTGTGACTTAATTGCACCTTAGGCTTAATGGTCAGGGTTTATACTAAACCTAGAAATGGAATACTTTTTCACCTTAAACACTCTTTTCTCCTTTTTCCTTTTCTCCCACTCTCTACCCTTACTCTACTCCTACACACAGGTCTGGCAGAAAAGACCCAGCTGCTGAAGCTGAGTGTCCCTGCCACCTTTATGTTGGTAGCTCTGGACGAGGGCCCTGGCCCTCCCATTAAGTATCAGTACGCTGAGCTGGGCAAACTCTACACTGTGGTCTCTCAGCTGGTGCGCTGCTGCGACGTCTCCTCACGCATGCAGTCCTCCATCAATGGTGAGTTAACTGGAGTCTTCAGCCACACAAAATTTGTTATGAACTTAGCTGTGGTGGGAAAAATTAGGAGTGTCCAATAGCCCAATGAGGATTTTCATCCTTGCTCAGGATCTAGTGACTGACAAAACCAGCCACTCTGAGCTTCTATGCCATGTAGGCAGAGCTATGAGCTGAGGGCTTCCAGAGATGAAGATGATGATGTTACTATGTATATCTGCTGCTGCAATTTCCTCTCGGGGACAATAAAGAGCCATCTAATCTAAAGGACACTGTCTGAAGCTAATACATTATTTATGCATCTAATAACTAAATACATTACACATTACTGTTCCTCTTACTTTCCTCCTCTATACTCTCCAGGTAACCCTCCTCTCCCCAACCCATACGGGGACACCAACCTGACAGCTCCAGTAATGCCTGTCCAGCAGCTGGTAGCGGAGATCTTGTTTGTGAGGACCAGCTACGTGAAGAAGATCATTGAGGACTGCAGCAACTCTGAGGAGACGGTGAAGCTGCTACGCTTCAGCTGCTGGGAGAACCCCCAGTTCTCCTCCACTGTGCTCAGTGAGCTACTCTGGCAGGTAAAGGGTTAACGCTTCTCTGGTAAACCAACACATTATCATCAGGAGAGCCATGAGCCTGTAGGCGTTTTATTTACACAGCAAAATATATGGCATTACTTGTGTACATATGTCTGCAAGAGCCTATGGTCAGGTTATGCATGGTTTGTTTGTCTGTGTGCAGGTGGCATACTCCTACACCTATGAGCTGAGGCCTTACCTGGACTTGCTGCTACAGATCCTCCTCATCGAGGACTCCTGGCAGACACATAGGTCAGGCTAATTGTTCTGTGTCATTTGGGGGGTGCTTCTTTATCCTGAGCATGACTATAGTTTTAATTTCTCCTTTCCTTCTCTGGTTGTGCAGGATCCACAATGTACTGAAGGGCATTCCTGATGACAGAGACGGGCTGTTTGACACCATCCAGCGCTCCAAGAACCACTACCAGAAACGGGCCTACCAGTGTATCAAGTGCATGGTGGCCCTCTTCAGCAATTGCTCTGTGGCCTACCAGATCCTACAGGTAAACATACCCACATTGGATCGTTCTCTCTCTTCCTCTCACACATAGATTACACACACGCCTCAGCCACACACTAAGAAATCAATTTCTGTCTGTATCAACTTTTAGACAAGGCAACAGTAAATATGTTGTCGCCCACAAATGATGCAGTCCGCTGTGACCTTGTTTTGACCAAATCAGTGTGACGTTTGAAAATGCCAGAATGCAGTGGTGAAATGCATCATTTCCCCAAGTTCAGTTGAAATCCAATCAGCAGTTTGAGATTGAGTGAAGACAGAGTGAAATGTGAAATTGTGAAATGTCAAGTGCAGCCATTCCTACTGATAACCATGTGATGTGTTTGTGTGTACATACAGAGTAATGGCGACCTGAAGCGTAAGTGGACATGGGCGGTGGAGTGGTTGGGGGATGAACTGGAGAGAAGGCCATACACAGGGAACCCCCAGTATACCTACAACAACTGGTCCCCACCTGTCCAGAGCAACGAGACCTCCAATGGCTATTTCCTGGAGCGCTCCCACAGTGCACGCATGACACTGGCCAAGGCTTGCGAACTCTGTCCTGAGGAGGTAATGGCCTGCCTGGCATTGACATCATACCCTCCACAAACACTCTTGCTTAATTTCACATCAACATTATTTACAGTCTCAATGATTATGCTTATAAAGCTGCGCCGTAAAAGTACACCAGTTTCCTTTAGCTTGTTTTTCTTGCATGGATAGCTATCTGTAGCGAAGGCTACTAGAATTGTATCTCACTTAGTCTGACATTTCTGCTCACAATTATTCTGCTCTTGCTCTAATGTTTTCTTTTGAAGTCTTAGGACATTGTTTTTGTGATATGAGTGTGGTATAATCAATAGTAAAGTACAGGAGCCTAGAGTAAGGTTGTGTCTACGTAAACTGCCCGAATGATTTGTAGATACCAATGATGCCTAAATTGAGCATTTTTACTATAGGTAGGGCTTTGAGTTTTCGACTATTTTATTTCCAGTATGTTGCCCCCTGCGATGTATACTGTTGATATTTACTAGTTTTATAATTTCATTTTTGCCTTATTTTTGCTAGAAAGCATATGTTATTTTATCTGCTCAACTGAATAAGCGCCCTGTAGATAGGGTCGGCCAGATAGATTCTGATCATAAATGAAAATAAGGTAAAAAATGATAAAAC
Organism: Monocentris japonica; assembly: GCA_900323365.1. Taxonomy (NCBI): domain Eukaryota; kingdom Metazoa; phylum Chordata; class Actinopteri; order Trachichthyiformes; family Monocentridae; genus Monocentris; species Monocentris japonica. The sequence goes on along the minus strand of OOFE01012390.1, from coordinate 33,642 downwards.
AAGATTTTACCTAGACTAAATTATTCAAAAACAAATCAAGGTAATCCAACCACACTTGCATCATTTATTGACACTTGTCAATATGGAATATTAACTGCCATTTCAAAATAGTGTCACATAACGAAGCACGAGGTGGTGTCTGAAGAAGACGCCACGATGCCGAAATCGTCCTCGCCACAACAGCTTTTGCCAGGGGAAGGGACAGGACAGCAGCAGCACACTGTAAGACCCAGATACCCCAGCAACAAGCTTCCTCTGCCACTGTCGCCATCCTCCGTCCTCTCTGGGTGTCCACAGGGCATGTTGTCCACCAGCACAGTGACAAGAAAAGTAGACAGGCCGCCAGACTGATTATCAGGAGCTAATTATTTGAGAGGATGGCAAACTTCCACTGATTGTTTGCTTACTTCTGCCAAACATGACAGTTTATGGCGCACTATGCTGCTCCGAGGTGCTATAGTATAAGTGGTACAAAAAAATCATGTTTCGCAGCTGCGAACAGTGAACAGAGCTTTGTTCTCTTTCCTGTCCTGTTGCCCAGTCCCAATGATTAGTCCAAGCAGCAGCACTGACATAGGTAGCCTTCCATCTCAACCATAGCACTCTGTAAACAATCAAAGCAATTTTTTCTTCCTCCCCAAAACAAACTCAAACTGTGGTGTTGCCAGCCACCTGCACCACTGATCGAAAACTCTAAGCCTTGGCTATAGTTAATGTAGTTGTAGTATCAAGTAAATGCTTTTGAATTGTGGAACTAGGCCTGTACAATTCAGTAGGAATACTACCTGATTTTGTTCTGTAGCTTACATTTGTAGCCAATACGTTTGTGTTCAGTTACAGTGAGTAAGCTCACTTTTATAGGCTTTTGTTAATCAGTCGAAAAGAACTAGAACTAAACACAGAAGTAGGGCTAAAATAACACAAGGATAGCACCTAGCAGTAGGAGGCAATTACATTTTCTTAAGACACTATACAAATTTGTCTTAATAGCCTCTGGCAAATTCGGATGTTTTTCCATTTATGTCTTTCCATCATGTTGTAATGTGTTCATTACTAGATGTTGAAACATGTGAGACATACAACGGCATACATACTGAGCACACAGATATGACATGCGCTTATTAAAAAAAGCAGTGACATAACCGCCACAGTCTGCAGAGGACTGGATGTGAACAGAGATTTAGTGCCATATGAATCTTCCATTAGCCCTGTTTCCACAAAACTGTTGTGGACATCAATTGTGGACATCAATTAAACCAGAGCTCTCATGCTGAGTGGATGCTTTCTAGTGTAGAATACACCTACACACATAATCAGGTCTTTGGTATTTTTACTTCATTCACTTGATAAAAAATAAAAAAATATAAAATTGAACATTTGACTGTCCTACATAGCCTGTTTTGTGCTTTTCTTTCCACACAGATAAATGTCAAAGCTAAACATAGAAAGTACTCATTCTTTTATTCAAAGACTAGTCTGTTTAGTCTAAATGAGTATAATGTGCATTAATGTTGAACTCAAGTTGAATGTAAGTTGTAATAGATGACAAATATCCCACAACTCCCAGGAGCCTGATGACCAGGAAGCACCTGATGATCAGGACTCCTCCCCACCTGAGGACACCTCCCTCTACCCGCATTCTCCTGGAACCACCCAGTTTCAGCAGGTAGATTCACAGACCCCTCTATACATAACATAGAACAACACACACACAATGTAACTTATGTGACGTACAAAGGACTCATTGATGTGCAGATAATTTCTGTATTATCAGTTAAACTGGAGGGGATGGGGAAGGGCAAGCATGACTACTGTAATGACATTGTACGTCTACAATCGTGGTCAGCACATTTGACTGGAGACAGCATTACAGGATGTATTACAGCAGTCATTTTATACTAGAACTCAGCAGGAGATGCCAGTCTAGTACTGCTGTATATGTCGGACCACTTGCACATCATCTGCACATCTGCATTTGTCTCAACCTGATTTCTGTTTGTCTTATCCTCCCAATCAGAACAACCACCCCCATGGGCAGCCATACACAGGGCCTGCTGCTCAGCACATGAACAACCCCCAGCGCCCTGGTCCGGCCTCTGCCCCAGCTCCAGGCCCTACCCAGACCCCGACCCCAGGCCCTGGTCCCACTCCTGGCCCAGGTCCGCGAGCACAAGAGAACTGGGAGAGCACTGAGGAGGTCACCCCTGCCCCCACCTCCACCCCAGCGCCTGCCCCGCCTAAGGAGTAACATTCCCTCCCCCTCTGCTGTGCCTCGAGCCTCCATTGTCCCGCTCTCCCTTGTCTCATCCTCTGGTCGAAAGAGCTCCTCATTGGGACACACTTGCGCTCTCTCTCTCTCTGGCCCCCAGGGCAGGGCAGAGCCAGGCCTCCCAGCCCCTCTCCAGGCCACTTCTGAGAGTCTCTCCCCCATCAGTCTGGGGGAGGTGCTCTTCCCTGGTCTGGGGCTGCCTGCCCTTGTGACTGGGGCCTGCTGGTGGCTGCAGAGGCGAGGGAGTGGATAGAGTTGTAATAAAGAAAAAAAAGTTACCCAGACCTGACGATGCTGATGCGCTTGTCTACACGACGAAAAGGTGTATATAGTATGTTCATGTTTTTGACTGTTCAAGTCCCCCGGTAGCATAACTGTGTCTGGTTTGCTGTTGGGAGATCTTGCAGATCTGATGAAAAACAAAATGGATACTATAAATAAACAAAAAATACACAAAAAAAGAAGACAAAAACTCCTCTTTGTTTTATCACCCATGCTCAGCCGTAAGGTTTGGTCTGCCATCGGACAGTTACTGGTCATTCAACTGTAGGAGGACGCATTGTTATTATCATAATTATATTATTATTATTATTCTTAAGCTCCTTGGCAACCTTATGACCCATGCCAAATCAACTCACGAGCTGTGGTTGGTTTTAGTGTGAGATGTGGAATGGTTGGGTGAACTTTTACGGTGTTTGGTTGATGTGAAAAAGCGGTGATGCAACATTGTTCTGAAACTCATTGCCTTTCTTTTTTTTTGTTTGTTCTGGTAATTAATTCAATCCTTTTGAAGCTCTAGTTAATATGCTGTAACATTTAGCATGGCTTCTCACCAGAATAGTGTAGCCCGAGGGAAGACTTGTGATCATAACAACCTACAGCTGTTCTTAATCCACAGCTCCAGAGGGGAGTTACCCTTAGGTTTGGGGTTTTTTGTTTGTTTTTTTTTACTCATCTACCCCTTGTACATTGAGGGCGATATTTTGAACCAATGTATGAATAAGTGGCTTTTCAATTGCACATTATTATAATCCTCCAACTTCACATTCGGCAGTCAGTTTTGGTGGGATAGACAGCTTAGCTTTCATCGATAGGAATTCTGAAAAATGAAACACATATGCAACAGAATTGCTACACTGGGATACCTGGTGTGTAATAGACTGTGTGGTTTGCTTCTGTCTCTCTTCAATAGAGCCTAGTCTTAGACAGACTTCTTGCCCATTGGCTTCCATTCTGCCATGGAACTGGTCAGGTAGGGCATCTGACTCTTGCCCAGGTAGGGTGGCTGATCCTGAGCAGCAGTCACATGTCTCCCTCTCCCTCCATGGTCAATAGGTTCCACAGCAGGGTTGTACCATAAGAATAGCGGCTGGTTAGTCATGTTGCAACTTGAGCTAAAGTGTAATTCTGTAGGAGTAAAAAAGGTAAACATCAGTAAATACTGTATTTAATTGGTAACTTGAATGCGTGTATTTTTTGGATTTTTTTGTCTAAAACATACCAAATACTCCTGCAAATGAAAATATTCTGCCCACCGTATTATATTTAAATATTTTGCTCTTATTTTATAGAATTTATTTTGTTGTATTTCACTAAAAAATAGAATTTGATTTAAGAGGAACATTTTTGTCCTTGTGTTATTTTTAAAGAAGATATTGACTGTACAGAGTTCTGCGCCCTGTTTTTTGCCGACTTTTGTTTTGGCCATGGTGTGACGTTGAATTCTGGAGCTACAGTCGCGATGTGAACTTTCACTTTGTGAGTTTTTTTGTGCACAGAAATATAACAAAAAAAAAGCATTGCGCCCTTAGCAAATAAAGAACATGGAATCTTGACTGTGTCTCATTTGTGCTTTTGCATGCAGACTTTCATGCAGTGTCTTAATTCTTTACTTGTTATTGGAGTCCTGACAACAAATATCAAAGTGCATTCACAGTCGGGATTTTCTGGGCAATTGCACGAGCAGACCAGATGACATTCTTGTCCTGTGGCTACTGACCAACAATAGCCTGATGACCCATTTTGGATCGTGATAGTTTGAACCAGGAACTGTAATGGTTCACCTTGGTTTTGAGACAGTGACCTGAGGAAAGTGCATAAAGCATAAATTGTTTAATAAATTGGAGTACATTTGCTTGTTTTGCTTATGTTTGTTTTGCTGTTGGCATCTGCAGGTTAAACAAAATGTCAAACGCTTGCCTTAACTCCTGTAACAGACCCCTTCTAGTGTGATCACTGTAATCATACCTGTCGGTTAGGGTTGTAGGCCTTTATACATAAATACTGGATAGTTATGTATTAGTCTTCTGTATATTAATTTAGGCTATTTTTAATGTATACAATAGACTAGTCCAACTAACAAAGAAAAGGTTTATGAACCCTTTTGAATTACCTGCATAAATGGCTTATAAAATATGGTCTGCTCTCCAAAAAAACAGATCTGTTGAAGTGGAATATGCTGCGGTAAAAAGACATTTCAGAGGATCTCTGGAGAAGAGTTGTTGAGGCTCATCAGGCTACATAAGCATTTCAAAAGACTTGGGCCTCCACCAGTCTACAGTCAGATTGTATACAAATGGAGAAAATTCAGTGCCATTGCTGCTCTCCCTAGGAGTGGGTGTCCAGCAAGGATCACAGAAAGGGCATGCCGCATAATGGTCGAAGACAAAGAGAGACCAAGGGAAAACCATTTTACAATATGCAGTCACTAAAGCCCAGTATAAATCTGACCAGCCCCATCTCACAGCAGAAGACACTAATAACAGCAGAGAAGACAAAGGTAACAGCTTAGGATCTGCAGGCATCTCTTGAACTTTCTACCATCTGTGTCCACAACACGAAAACACTACACGAGTGGTGTTCATGGGAGGACACCAAGGAGGAAACCACTGCTCTCCACAAAAAACATTGCTGCCTGTCAAAGACCGCCTGGAAGTTCCATAAACATACTAGAACTGAATGTTCTGTGGACAGAGGAGTAAAAACACCTCATCCCAACCGTTAAGCATGATGGAGGGAGCATCATGGTTTGGTTCTTTGCTGCCTCAGGACCTGGACAGTTTCAATCATTGAGGGATCAATGAATTCCAAATTGTATCAGTAAATTATACAGGAGAATAACAGAACGGTCCATGATCTGAAGCTTAAGAGAGGTTGGGTCACGCAGCACAATGACCCCAAACACAAAAGTAAATCTACAACTCAATGGTGGAAATGTATGTTGGAATGGCCAAGTTAGAGTCCTGACCTTAACCCTGTTGAAATGTTGCATGACCTGAAGCAAGCAGTTCATGCAAAAATATCAATGAACTGAAACAGTTCTGTAAGGAGGAATGGTCCAAAGTACATCCTACATGGTTCATACTTGTTCCAATCCAAGCTGTTGACATTTGAACAATGTTCAATAAAGACATGTAAAGTTTTTTTTTTTCAACTTACATAAAGATGTTAATTTTTAGATGCCATTTATACAAGAGTTTAGGAAATTCAGAAGGGTTCAAACTTTATCACCTAATAGGTAAAAGTTTCACTTTTATGGATATATAGTACTTCCAAATTCATAATCACTTATTGGTTGCTCTGTTGATCAGCAGTCAATTGCTTTATGCCCCAATGATACAAGCATGGGGAAAAAAACATTTTAGTGTATCCACAATACTACTTTTCAAGGAGCAATTGTCTTTGCACTTGAGCTAGGAAATAAGCCTAAATGGCAGCTTTCAGCCACATCAGCTTATGTAGATCCTATCCAGGATAGTACTAAAGAAGTTCTGCCAGGTAAACTAAAATCAAGAATGTATTGGTTCCATTTCTGTCCTTAAGAGCTTTTAAAGTGTGCCTTTTTACTTGAACTCAGAGGCACATCTCCTGTACCCAAGAAAAAGCCCATGCTACAAAGAAACCCTGATAAGTGATAAGACTTCAGTAAGTTAAGTAAATGTTCATCTTACATCTGGACTATACAAACTTAAGTTGGTAAGCATGAAAACCTTTGAACCTTTTAGGTTGGCCCATTGGTCAACTTAACCTTTGTGAGGAGAGGGCAGACAACACCAACGCTACATTACTAAAAGGTCTATCTTTAAGTCAGGTAATGCTAGTTGCCTACAGGCACCTAACCGACTGTATGCTAACACATTAGCATGTGCACAGGACAGAGAAATCTACCAGAGACCCAAGAGATGGTTTGGTGGTACTTCTATAAACATCTCAAACGCTAAGTTGAGCAGCGAGCCAATTTCCCGAAATAGTCAGTGTTGTGTGTGGCCAAACAAAAAGAGCCAAACGAGTCTGATTCTTTCGAAACACATTTTATTATCAAGAATCGCAGAACTAGTTCTCCTTCTCCTGGACGGTCTTTGTTCCGCGAAGTCTGCCTGTACGACGGGCAGCAATGAGACCGACCTTGCGACCAGCAGGTGCGTCCCTCCTGATGGTTGAGGGCTTGCCAATATGCTGATGGTTACCACCACCGAAGGGATGCTCAACAGGCTGCACAGGGAGGGGAAAAACAGGGACATGGTCCATTTTAAGAGGAACTTTACATTTTAAAAAGTAGCCACATCCTCTCAGGGGAGCGGGGGAACAGGCATCTCTTTCCCCAAGTTCCTCCTCCTTTCCCTTGAAGTGTGCAGCTTTGTTACCAGTCGTGGACTTGCATACTATAACCACAATGGCTTGGGCTGCTGAATACACTTTGCCTTGTTTCAACAGTGCGAGGTATGACACAAACATGGTACAGGAAAAATGTTCAACACTGGATGCCAATTGAAGGTATTCATAAATCATCTTACCCACAGTACACCACCTTACTACTCTCGAGTCAGATGAGGCAATTACCTGTTTCTATCCATATCTGTATCCTGATTAAATAACGAAACTGTACAATATAACAGTTCACCTTAGTCATGATCTTAGGTAGGAGTCACTAGATAGTGTAAGAAACACTGCAAATTGCCTTTCACTTTTTAGACCCACGTGTGTCCCTGGTTATTTAAACCTGCCAAATGACCTGTTCAGCTCTCTCTGATCTTTAACTCAAGTATTCTTAGTCCTGGGTTGACCAGTCTCCTGCAGGTCTGATAGCACGCCATGCCTTACAGCCTCTCTCAGAATTTCACTTTTGCTCAGTGGGGCTCTGACAGATAATACCCACTCTAATTAGAAGTGACTGTTCACTTACGTTCATAGCCACACCACGGACACGTGGCCAGCAGTTCCTCTTGGCCTTGTACTTGTGGTAGGCACGACCAGCCTTCAGGATGGGCTTGTCAATACGACCACCTCCAGCAACAACGCCTAGCAAACAAAGGACACAACCACTCAAAAAGTGCACTGATAGATTCCCATTTTCCAACTCAAATGCCGCTCCAATCCTTCATCCCCCTTTCATTTAGGTAAGATTGTAATTGGTTCAAATTGAGTATTGCTGTACAATAGCAGTACAATTTCCAAACTAGATCAAAGCAGCCAAGGGCAATAACATAAGTTGAAACAGGCAGGAAGGGCCATTACCAACAACTGCTCTGTTGGCAGAGGAGATGACTTTCTTGGAGCCAGAGGGAAGTTTGACTCTGGACTTCCTGGTCTCAGGGTTGTGGGAGATGACGGTGGCGTAGTTTCCTGAAGCACGGGCCAGCTTGCCCCTGTCACCAGGCTTCTCCTCCAGGCAGCAGATGATGGTACCCTCAGGCATAGTGCCAACGGGCAGGACATTGCCAATGTTCAGCTGAGCTGTGGGTGACAAGACAAAGATTGGTTAGCTGCATGTGTTGGGCAAGAGGTTCAAGTTACTACATCATGGACATTAACACAATATAAAAGTGACCTGCATATACCAAAATATATCCCTATCCAATTAATGCTGATAATCATCAGCACTACACTGCTTTGTCAGCATGGTTTCCTTTCCCTGCTGCTTTTGATGCCTAATCTTCTTGCAGGATGGCAATTCCCAAATTGGACCAAGTGAACGCATGAAAGATGTTTATTAGGGCTGCCGTGGGTAACAAAAGTTCTCCTTGAAATAGAGTGCATCGTTTTAACTAAAGTGAGGCTTTTAAGCTTGTAGAGTTATTCATACAGCCCACAGTGACCCGAATGAGTAGAATAAGACATCCTTGTTTAACGTAATTACTGGTCCCATAATAAAGAGCTTCAAAGCGTC
>OOFE01012390.1:13856-25187 GCA_900323365.1 Monocentris japonica | reverse complement strand
GCTTCAAAGCGTCAGCTGCTCTTTCCAGTTCAGAAATGCTAGATCTGTTTTACTGTGGGCTTAGCCAAAAGTAACGTCCATAATGCAAGCTATCGTCTTAGTGTAGCTGCTCCTAGTAGCTCTGTGTCACAAGAACCCTAGAAAGCCCAATTTTTCCATTTGTGTCCCTTTTTCAGTCCCTTACCCTTCTTGCCGCAGTAGATGAACTGTCCAGTGTGGATGCCCTCGGCAGCGATGAAGAGCTCGGTCCTCTTCTTGAAGCGGTAAGGGTCACGGAAGGCCACTTTGGCCAGGGGAGCACCACGGCCAGGGTCGTGGATAATATCCTGAGAGACCAAGGGAAAAACATTTTACAATATGCAGTCACTAAAGCCCAGTATAAATCTGACCAGCCCCATCTCACAGCAGAAGACACAAATAACAGCGGAGTACTTTTAATGTTACCTTCACAATCCCCTTGATGTAACCATGGCGTTCAGCGAAGTCAATGTGGCGGAGTTTAGCAGCACCTTTTCTGTGCTTTACATGGGCTTTGAACACAGAGCCCGCACCTTTTCTCTGTCCCCTGATTACACGTCCCATCCTGTACTAAAAACACAAGCCAACAAGTTTAACGTTAGTTTCCAGGTTGAATTATGAATCGTTTTAGTCCTGGAGCTAATGCTTCGTTGTACTTCCTGCGTAGTATTACTGAAATTATAACGTTGGTGACAGGTTGAAACTACGTCAAATGCGGGCATTCCCCCAAAATAAAATATAGGACAGAATGGAATAAATTGCTACGAGCTAGCTAGGTATGCTAGCTGAGCTGGTTCAGCTAGCGCCATGTACCGCTACTGAGCAGGGACTGACAGCCTTCACAGCACTACTTACTAATGTCAGCAACCTGGACAATATGCCAAACTGCGATTATTTCCAATCACAATACTTAAGTAACGCGAGTTGAATTTCCACAAAACTCACAAGTTGCTACTGAAATGGCTCACATCAAACGTTTACACACTGTCTGAATTAGCTCAGCTGCCGGCCTTTCCGCTAATACACACTGCCATTACCAGGCCGTGTAATGATAGCGCTACAGTTAAAAAAAGTCAGATATTACGACTTCAAAACAAAGACCTCCAGTTAAAATTATCAAAAAGTCTTATTGTTTTGGCTTTATTACACATTTTCTTGTGATTGTTCAGAGTGGATGAACTTAAAATAAAGATGATTTAGATCAGATTCTGTGAGGAGAATAAGGTAGAAGCTGTCCTACCTAAACCCCGTTGACGGAAAGAGGAAGTGTAAGGAAGAAGCGAACGTTTTCTTCCGGGGAAAGAAACGAGGGGGCTGATGGGAATTGGAGGCATATTTTTATATTGTCATTATTTCGCTTTAACTCCAGAGATCTAAATCATTTGGTGCGGGAGAAAGTTTTCAATATACTACAAATTGAATGTGCTAGTACGACTTGATGACTTGGTGTAAATTGACGTCTGTTCTGACAGTAATGAAAAAAATACATTTACTCTCAATTATGCTCTGGAACAAAACGTTTGTGTAAATACCTAATACCGTCTGGTAAAAGCATATATAGATCACTAATCATACAATTATGTGCTGTATGTGTGAAATACTTTTGTCCAGCAGATGGGGCCATAAAGCCTGCCACGAGAGCCTCAATAAATCCATAAAAACATAAGCACTACACTTTAAATCTAAAATTTCGGATAATATTATTTTGTGTTCACAACCACAGGACATCTCCACAGAAAAGATGCGTGACAAAAACCTAAGAGCATCAGATTAAACCCAGTAAATTCCAGTGATCAGAAGGAGCAATAACAATAGTTTTTGGGCTAAATGTCTTGCTGTAGACAGGATATAATTAGTCTAAATTTATTTTACAATATACTGTATATAATAGCTAGATTTGTGTACATATAGTTCGTCTACATACATTTTGAAGAGTATGGGTTCACTATTTGAGTCGCACCTTACGTAACAGCCACACAGTTTTTCATCTATCAACCAGTCAAGCAACATTTTTGATGTAGCTAGGTGTATGCCTACTGTACGGAAAGTACACCATGTCCAACCATTGATTACTCTTGTTCAGGATATGTGGCCCCATTCTTCTGACTCAGAAACATGTGACACCTTCCCTTCTTACCTTTGTATACTTGTTGGACACACCATTAATTAAATATACATGAGGATGGATGTTAACTGCTTTAAATCCTGGGGATTGAGTATAAGGAGTATTTTCTAGGCATCAGTCTCACTTATTGGCTGTCATTTCTGAAATCTCTCACCAGTTGACCTTTCTCCCAATAGCCGATTATCTCTGGTGCACCTTATCCCCATAACACATGGTCTTTTCAGCTTTCACTCTACTGGTACACTGCATAGAAAGAAGAAAATAATATATACCACATTATATACAGTGGATTGTATGTAGACTAGAAGGAAAGAGAGAAAGGTGGGAGAAGAAAAAGAGGTCATGGAAGACATGGGAAGGGCTTTGGCTAATGCTCTCCCTGACCCTACAGAGGACATTTGAAACCATATGATTAGGAGGCAGTCAGCCACCCCAGATGGCATGTCCAGGTTTTGAACAGCTTGGCTTGACATTTATGGCAATAATGGTGTGTGTGTGTGCCACTTCAGACATGCCAATTAAGTCAACTTGAGTCAAAGTCCCACTTCTTAGTTAAAAATTATGGAGGCTTTATTAAAGAGGTATTTTCAGGCCTAATGATGTGGAATTTGTTATAAATCATCATAAATCATCGTAGAGGAACAACAATGATTGGGTTTTATGTACATACCTAGTTAGCTGCAAAGCCCCCTACGATTTTTTTTCTGTTGGCCTTGCAAATCCCAGAGGGAAGGAAACATCGCGATGTTAGCCCACTAGAACACGGGCCTGGGTTTAGTGTGGCGATATCTCGCGGTACCGACAACTCGGTCTCTCATTCCACCACGGTCAAGCTTGCCGGGAGGGGGTTTATGTGAACAGCTCCAGAGAAATTCTTTCATTTGGGAAACCAGAAAGGAACATTTATTAACAAATAGATACAGTTGTTTAATTTATTAAGAAGTAAACGTAATTAACGTAGTAGCCAATAATTGACTGAGTTTCATACTTTGTAAAAAAAAAGCTACAGCCTAGCTGGTCGTGCTAACAAAGAAAATCCTTTCTCTTCAGAAATAATCCCCCACTATTCTCTTTAGTTATGAGTCATGTGGTCGTCGATAATCCACACGGTCTAGATCAGCAGGTAAGTACTTTCCTACAGTTACTTGTTTTTCTATCTTACAAATAGAGGGAAGTGCTGCTACGCACATGTAATTTCGATAGAGAAATTCGGGGCTATCTTGGCTATTTCAAGTGAGGCTAAGTCGCTAGCTTAGTAGCTAGGCTAATGTTGCGGCTGGTAAAATGGTGGTGATGATGTCGCTGTCGAAAAGATTGTGATGGCGGAGCTCGTTACTACGTTTGCCAGAAAACTGAACTGGCAAACTGGCTAATTCTCTGTGATTCCTTATTTAGCGGAGAAATATTGTCAACACACTGGATTATGGCTAAAATGTTAAGTATTCCCTACGCGATTAAGGAATAATATCAGCCATAACACCAATTAGCAAGGTTAGCTGATATTTCGACACCGGCCGGTATGCTTAGCTAGCTAGGCCCTCTTAACATGAAACGTGGCGCAGGAAAAAAATGTTGGCTGCGTTTTAGACTAACGTTAGTCCAGTTCCATGGCACCACATGAAGTTTTTTTTTGTTTTTTGTATTGCTATGTAAGTTGGCCCGTGTGTTTTTGATAGTTTGCCAATTGCCTTTCTGTCTCATATTTTGGGTTTGTCAGCATTTTTTTGCTTTGTGCCCCCCGTGACAAGTCTTAGTTAACATTAGATAGGTGCCATGTGAATAAATGCTGGTAGTTGGATAACTGAAGACTACCGCAAATGCCCTTTAAAGGCAATTTGATGATGTTTGTTTGAAATTTCTAGCTTGTCCCGATTAACTACCAGAAAAACGTCTTAAAACAAACATCTCAGGCAACACGATTAAAAAGTGTAATGCGAACGTCCAGTATCACAATGTTTCAATATGTTTTGGCAATGGTAATCATTGATCTTCACCCATCAAGCCATTTAATTTCAGACTTGAGTGTGATTGGCAGTGTCAGCCTCATAGTCACTTACTCACCTGGATGTGAAAAATGTGTTTTAATTGTCCTTTTCATGTTTTGCAGCTTGCTGCCCTAGACTTGAACTCTGCTGACGGACAAGGCGGAGGCACTGGCAGTAAGTATTGAACCAGCCTTTGCTTAGAAATGGAAATGCTCATGCAATATGTGCTTGGTTAAATTTGGCACCTTTAACAAAATGGGCCTGTAGAGTAGTAAGGTATGCTAAACCAGCTAGCATCCATTGTAACACTTTCATTTTTAGTGAAATTCTGTAAACAACCTATTACACTGACTGTGTGTGGACCTAACTTGACGCGGTCTATAACATGTTCTTTTTTCTCTACCCAGGGCGTTACATTCCACCTCACTTGAGGAACAAAGATGCTTCCAAAAACGGTATGTTTAACTTCACTCATCTAGTGAACCACAATCAGACCATCAACACTGGTTTCACTTTGAATGTTTTATTCTTTATCTTGAAGCGCATTATTGCATGTTAAATGCAAGCACAGTCAAGCAAACTGCATGAGCTAGTTCCCAGCAGAACAAGTCAGCTCCCAGAGAGAAGCTTTTTTTGTTGATTCGTCTGACTCCCAGATTGTTACTAGTAAAGACAAGATGGAGGCACACTATTTTTTCTGCTCTGTAGACCAAAGGAAGCCGAAGAAGAGAGTAGTCTGATTTCGCTAGTGTTCAGAGTGTGAAAACCACCTTAGAGTGGATTTTCTGTGCCTGTGCATGATAGCTTACATTGGCACTGCTAAACTAGGACAAGTGGCGCTTACTCTAAAACCAGACATGGCCTTGTATTTTCACCCCAGTCAGCTGATAATTAAAATATGAAAACAAATTTGTCTGATCAATTTAACATTTGATTTTTTTACATTTTGAATGGATAGTCTAGGATGGATTCTATACTGCAGGATGGATTTCAGAGTGGTTTTTACAGAAAGGGAGAGGGGTGCTAGCAGGTCATTGTGACTGATAAATCGACTCCTGGGGAAAAATGCAACATACACAGCCAATAAAATCTCTCTGTATTTGTTTAGCCTCTTAAAGGTTTTAAATAAAGCTATGTAGGTCAGCCATACTCACAAGTCACATAATTGTCGATTTTAATTGAATCTTGGAATCATGGTACTGACTCTCTTTGTGTCATTACACACTTGACGTTTTTTCCGTTTTGCTGTTTTCTTATTCCACAGCAGGAAATGCTTATTCCGCTGGTAGACAGTGCGGTTATTCAGTGGCACCAGTAAACCTCTGTAAGTCCCTTCTGTCTGCTTTCGCTGAGGGCAACCTGCATTCCCAGATGCATGAAATAGCCATTTACACACCAGCAAAGCCAATGTGAAGGGGGAGAGGGTTAGCTTATAGCTATACACATCACACTTAAGGTTAATGATGGGCCTATGATTAATTGATGTGCTTTTCTCTGCCATGATGTTTGCATTCACAGTTGTGAAGATGCTAGACGTTAAAGGCAATTTGATGTAAGAATCAGCCAGTTAGGCAAATGTTTTCCTTTTGTGCTGACGTTTTCATTTTAACACTATTTCATAATGGTGTTCTAAAATTATAAAATGTGCATCACATACTAAAGCCCAAATTATACCTGTAATTTCGCCCAAGTTTCTTCTAAACAGTGCCCACAACCATGGCAGGCAGAGCACCAGCAAAGACACAGAAATAACTATACTCCTGGATGGGATGACTGTAGGACTGGTAACTATTAGTGTAAAGTCAACCTCAACACTCATACTGCAGCAGCCAGTAATTATGGGCAAGTCTTTTCATAGCCTGCTTCCCTACCTTTGCTTAGGTTACCCAAGACTGGCCTCTCAAGAGCTTGCCTTTTACCATGCCTACAGTGGGGGTTGGCCAAACAGATGTGGTATACCATGACCTCTACCTGCATGCCATGCCACCTACTTGTTGGCAGAGTTCATCATAGTATATTGCTGAACACTTGAGCACAACCGACCAGGCTTGAATCAGTGCTTTTAGCCTATGCTTTGTAATGGTCACTTGTAAAAAGCAACACAAAGTTGGGCCTAATGCAGTGTTTGTCAAAGCTTGCAGTCGAAGTTGCTTGTGATGCATGGTGATGGTGCTTTGAAGATTCTGCACTGCACCACTAGTATGGCTCTTACTAATAACAGTGAAGTACAATATCTGCAGTTGGAAAGCATTAGCATAGACATAGACAGCTTTTGTATCAATTGTTCAACCACTGTTGCCATTTGATTTCTGTAAATGATCATGCAGTTGGCAAATGAAAGCATGGATTTTCTTTTGCAAAGAAATTAAAAACTTGACACCACTGTGTTGTCAGTGTTATCTGAAATATATAATTTGTAACCGGTATGTGAAAGTTTTTCTTTCTGAAGGCCTTATCAGGTCCGCACAGCTTTTTCTATCTGCCTATGCCAGATAAATACTGATGGGTTAAGGGGGGCCTATAGACTGCATAAGGGTTGTTTCTGTGTGTTTGGTAATTTCAATGAAGAGAGTTGTTAGCAAGTGTTCCTCTTGGCCTTTAATAAATGTTGACCCTACCTTTTGTACATGGCAGGATCAGTGAAGATGGCCTTTTTGACAAGACCATAAAACGACTGGTCTTTTGTGGTTGGGATTGCCTTATTTAGGAAAACCTAATTAATGTGGTTTTAATGTGCTCAACTTGTTGCACTCAAATTTGATGTGCCCGGACGATATTGTCCTGTATTACTTGAGCAGTGCTCAAGCTAATAGGAGTGAGTCTTTCTATCAATGCATAGCTTGCATTAATAGATAACTTGCTGCCGTTTGTCAGTGTATCTCGCTGATGTGGAGTCATCTGAGATGCTGTCTCTGAATGTTAGTCTCTGACATTGCAGCATGGTGTGCATAGTCATGTGTGCACAGGGCAGTGAATGGGTGCATTTGTGCACATCACAAGCCACGGCCTGGTCTAAAACATCTGGGCTGGTGTGTGCCTGTCTTTTAAAGCATTATAATGCTTTGTGTATTGGAAGTGGGCACCGCACTGAACGCGCTTACCTGTTGCCCCTTAGGTCCAGGTTAGATCCTTATCACAGATCTAGAATCAGCATCATTAGCTGGTCCAATCCTCTATCACCAACATTCAAAGACCAATACGAGCCTAGATCTGTATGGCCGGGCTGCCCCCTGATGCTGCTGTGGCATAGCCTCCACTACTTAGTAAGCTTCACCTCGGTGACGCTAACTGCATTGTCCCCCACTCTTCCCCAGCCTGCACTCATAACAGTGTGGCCACCGATGGGAACGATGACACAGCCTGTGTGCAAAGCTGGGCAGATCGTTGTGGTAAATGTCCCCCTCAGAGATGGGGCATAATGGGTCTTTTGGGACAGGAGAGCCTATGTCTGGGATCTAATGAAAATGACAATGGATTGTCATTTTTACTAAGGCCTTTATTTCTCCCCATCCATTGTCTTGTATAGAAAATAAACTAAAGTGACACTGTGCCGCTTTATGGGGATAGATTGCTTTGAGATCCTTTGACATGAGTGTTTGAGGGCCTAAAATGTTCTTGTGAATCTTAACCAGTGATACAAATGTTTGTTTGCTAAAGAGCAAGCAGAATTTTCTGGTAATGATGCTAGTTTCAATTTTGTTAGATAAATAAATAGGGGAACACTGAAAGTGATCCTGGGCTGTTAGGAACTATGAGTAAAGCCAAATGCTTACTTATTTTAAGTTAGTGTAACATAGGCAGCACTACATTCTTCCTCACAAACCTCTTGTTGATTTTTTTTTTTTTTTAATTTTTTTTCTTCCCATGAAGATTCACCTGGGTGGGACGGTGGCCGCACCAATGGATTTGTGAATGGTTACCATGACAACCGCATGAATGGGGGCATCGGAGGGCGTGGACCCCCTCGCAATGATAGAGGTGGGCGTGGCAGCTACCGTGGTAACAGGGGCGGAGGCTCGTTTAATCAACCAATGCAAAATGCAGGTGGGGAAAACCTATTGTAGATTGTTTATCTAAGTGTAGCCTCTATGTCCTCGCAGTATAGTTTTAGAACTAATATATTAAATCCTGCTACCCTCCACCCCTAGTGGATATAGTCACTAAGGTCAAAGGGATGTCATTCCCTAGAGATGGAATTTGCAGTGATGGGAATGTAGACTATTGATTTTATTTGATCAACAACATTAGCTGGGCACACAATTCAACTAAGACAAAATAACCGATTATTTGAACAAAACTGAAGTCTTTCCGTTTGAGGGGAAAGCCAGTGCTCCATTATTGGTAAGAAAATGGCCTCAAATGATGTTTGACAGCAGTCAGCTGTTGGTGACAGCTGATTTGAGGTAAAGCTACTGGTACTTTGCTGTATTATTGACTAACCCATTATTTGCCCAACCCACTCCAGGGTTTGGCACTTATGAAAACAAAGATGGCGGCTGGGGAGGAACTGCTAGGGATGCTGCCTACAACAGCTTTGGGGGGCGCTCTGATAGGGGCAAGTCTGCCTTCTTCAATGACCGTGGGGCAGGCTCCAGAGGAAGGTGAGTGAAAATCTGTTTATTACATGTAAGAGTAATTGATAATACTGTGCTCTTGATTACTTAATATCAGACTTTAAATTAACACTAACTATATACATTCATAACTCTTATGTGCGTGCCTAGGTACGAGCGTGGGGGCTTCGGTGGTGGAGGAAACAGCCGCTGGGTAGAGGACTCCAGAGATGATGAGGATTGGTCCAAGCCTACTGCACCCAACGAGCGCCTGGAACAGTAAGAGTGATTCTGATCAGAAACGACAAACACAATCTTCTCACTACTTCAGTTGACCTGAAGTTTTGCAAACTTATTTTGTATTCTAGTGAGCTGTTCTCTGCAAGTAACACTGGGATTAACTTTGAGAAATATGACGACATTCCTGTGGAGGCCACTGGAGCCAACAGCCCACCCCACATTGAAAGTGTAAGTCACAGATAAGTTCTTGCTCATTCCTAATGGTGTGATTGAAAGCGTTATACAGGTCTGTCCAAGATTATTGGCACCATTGATTATTATGAATTTTATTTTTTTTATGCAGATGATATACAATATTTTCTCAAATAATAGGAAATTGAAACAGCTTTCAATTGTTTCATTGTATTGTTTCACCATAATTATTGGCACCCTTCACCATTCAAATCAATTCTGTGAGAGGAAATTGATTCTCGTTTGCATTATAATTCAACTCACCGGTGACAGGTTGCAGGTGCCCACATGGTATAAATGAACCAATTGTCTATGCAACTAAGTATTAGAAAAGGGTGCCATTTATCATGGCCATGTACGTTTCAATTCTGAAGACATACATAAAAAAAAAAACAGATCAACATGTGAAGACAGAAAGTTGCTTTAGTTTCCAGTGGATGTATGACATTTGTGTCATATACTGACAGTATGTGTGTAATTGTAATTTAGTTCCATGATGTGGACATGGGGGAAATCATCATGGGCAACATTAACCTGAGTCGCTACACACGTCCTACCCCAGTTCAGAAGTATGCTATCCCCATCATCAAGTCCAAGAGAGACCTGATGGCTTGTGCCCAGACTGGTGAGTACCTCCTTATACGCTTTTTATTTTAGCATGCATGCTTGCACTTAATTCCAGCACTTATTCGCTAGTGACGACAGATTTTATTTGGACTATATGCTCACCCGTTCTCATCACAGCCTTGTAACCGATATCCCGGGTGAATTTCTCTGTACTTTGTAGATGGAAATAAAGCAAGGTTGTTTGGATACATTCAGTGTGCACCTCTGGCTTTATATTTTAGGAGATCTAAATAATGAACTGCATGTGTGTCCCCTGCTGTGTTTCAGGCTCTGGTAAGACTGCTGCCTTCCTGCTGCCAGTGCTGAGTCAGATTTACACTGAGGGGCCAGGAGACGCTCTGCAGGCTGCAAAGAACAGTGGACATGTACTGAAAAAAAAAACTACTTTAAAACACACCCTGACCAGACAAATGTTTTATATACTACTCTTTGTCAAACATGCTCACTCTTTTCTCCTTCCATCATCAGGAAAATGGCAAATATGGCCGCCGTAAGCAGTACCCAATTTCCCTTGTCCTGGCTCCCACCAGAGAGTTGGCCTTGCAGATCTATGATGAGGCCAGGAAGGTGAGCCCTAGTATAAAACTGTCTCTACAGAGCAACATGATAATCAGACACTGTACTCATACACAGTATGTCATAGCTCATCTGAGCATTGAGTATGTCCCATAAAGCTTGATTGTTTACCCTCCCTCCCACTCCCTAGTTTGCCTATCGCTCCCGGGTGCGTCCCTGCGTCGTGTACGGTGGCGCTGATATCGGGCAGCAGATCAGGGAGCTGGAGAGAGGCTGTCACCTGCTTGTGGCCACGCCTGGACGTCTGGTGGACATGATGGAGAGGGGCAAGATTGGTCTGGACTACTGCAAGTCAGTACATGCCTTTTAGACAGTGGGATTAGAACAGCGAGTGCTCTTGATTACAATGGCTTGTACAGATTTTTAAGTGTGGTGTGTTTTGTGTGCTGTGTCCCTGTAGCTACCTGGTACTGGACGAGGCTGACCGAATGTTAGACATGGGCTTTGAGCCACAGATAAGACGGATTGTGGAGCAGGATACAATGCCGCCTAAAGGCATCCGCCAGACCATGATGTTCAGCGCCACCTTCCCCAAGGAGATCCAGGTACGCATTGACAGGCAGCGATTGTGCAGAATTCACATCGTCTGTTTAATGGCTGGGCAGCTGTAAGGGAAGCCATGTGCACTCATTTATATACACATCTATTTAATTTTGGTTTTGTAGATCCTGGCTCGTGATTTCCTGGAGGACTACATTTTCCTTGCTGTGGGGCGTGTTGGCTCCACCTCGGAAAACATCACCCAGAAGGTGGTCTGGGTTGAGGAGAATGACAAGAGATCCTTCCTCCTTGACCTGCTCAATGCCACAGGTGAGAAACACACCGACGCATATATCAATGTTTGTTTGTTTTTAACCAATTACCCTGTGTTTGCCAGTCTGCCCCATGCCAAGCTAATACTGACCTGGGTACATCCCTGCTAATATAGGTGTGTTGACTATAACAGGAAAGAAACTAAAAATAAATGTTTAATATC
>OOFE01012387.1:3876-35916 GCA_900323365.1 Monocentris japonica | reverse complement strand
ACACACACACACACACACACACACACACACACACACACACACACACACCACACACCACCCCCCGCCATCCCCCCTCTTCAGACGCATGCACTTTTCTGTTTTAGAAAGTGCATTTTTCTCTGCATTCCTTTGGTTTGCCGATTCCGTCAGCCAATCAGTACCTAACTAAATACACAGTGGGGTCATGATTAGACGGGAAAGTTTGTGGTGGGGGGATAGTCTGGTTTGATTGATCAGCAAGCGCATCAGGCAACCGTTTTGATTTGGTAACTTATTTTAAAATCTCTTGGTATTATCAGGTCTTTGTCTTGCCTTGAAGATGCCAAAATAAAGAAAAAGTATAATATCCCGCTTATTTCGCCCTGTTTTATACAGCTTATCTACATGTGAGCTGTTAACGACATCACTGCTCTCCTAGAAAATACCACTTCTCTGTTTAATAAAACTAATAGGAATGGCAAAGTCTTCCTACCCTGTCCATCCGCTGCCAAGATGAAAGCGTTGCAGGCTGATTGTTGCTTTTTAGTGCCCTCTAGTGGTCAAAACAAAGACATACACATTTACACACTGGCGTTTTGTCAATTCATATGTGATGTTTTGCCTCTCAATAATGACTAGACCAGTTATAGACTCCTATTTTAGCACCATTATGCCCTATATCCCAGATGCAGGATGTTGGTATTGGGATTCTTTGCACCATGACACAGGTTTACATGTTTACAGTAACCGGGATAAGCCCATAACCCAAATATAAAAAAGCTAAATATGCTAGCAGGGATAAGTCTATAACCAGTACAGCATGTAAACGCCATATCCTAACTTAGACCTTAGCCGGGATAAGACTCATGTTTGGGATATTAATGTGCATGTAAACACACTTAATGTCACTTGTTTCTCTTTCTTGAGCGTAAATTGACCAAAGGAAATCACTCTGGTGGCGTCTTCATTTTATTCAACCTTGATTTTAATGGAGTCCATTTAGAGCTTTCTTTTGAAGGTAAATCTATTCTGGTTGTTGTGAAATATGGGGATTCATTTTTCCTTTGAGTAAATGTTCATAGCTTTAATGTGACTACCGTGGACATTGCTCTCCTTCAAACCCTATCCACAAAGCTTTTGAATCAAAGAAATGCATTCCCATTCGCCTGTTATTGTTGGAGGAGACTTTAATGGGGCTCACAACTCATGTATGTGATTCCCTCCTGTAATACGTGATTTCTCTATTAGAATACCTCTTATCAACGCTTTAGACAATTATAACCAGATAAAACTGTCTTATTCACATGGGTCAAAATCATGGACGTCACAAAAATCACAGACTGACTTCTGCTTTGTCGCTGAAATGTTCAATGTCGACCTCATGTTCAATATTTCTCCTGCTCCTTAACAGACCATGCTGGTATTGATTTGTTGCTCTCTGATTAAAAATATCAACAGCACAGAAGTCCAGGGTACTGGAAACTTAACTCTTCCCTCTTGCAGCAATCCTCTTACTTAAGGATAAGGATATAAACGTTACACCCACAGATACCAAGTAAGGAAGATAAGGAAAAAATATACTCATTAAGGGAGAACTTCAATTCATTTTCCACTGAAAAGGCAAAAGGGGCGTTTGTTAGGTCTAGGGCTACAGGACTGCAATTTTGGGGGGAAAAACTCAGCCTTACTTCTTTTGTTTGGAGAAAAATGGAGACAAACAAAAAATCTTTACGTGATGATAACATTCTAACAAATAATGAAAGAGCTATATCTGTAGTTGTCTTTTGCATCGTATGCTTCTTAATGATTTGTTTGATAAAGTACACACATTTCTATCCAACATTTATACAAAGAGTTGTGAGACAGTGACAGTAGAAGAACTAGGCTCCATTATTACAAAAACCCCAATGAATACAAGTCCAGGACCAGATGCATTACCTTTTGATTTTTAGAGGTTTTCTTTTGGGGATGACCTTAAACAAATGACTTTGGAAGTTCATGAAGAATGCTTAGAGCTTACTAAATCAATTAGGCAAGGTCTAATCACTCTCTTCTCTGAGCCAAATAACTGGTGACCAATTGCTTTATTAAATTCTTAATGTGCTTTATTACATTCAGATTACAAGCGGCTTGCCTTGTTTTATGCCCGTCTTGTTTTAGATATTTTAGACTATAGTGAGACAATTGATGAGGAGCCAATTGCACTGTTTTTGGACTTTTACAAAGCCTTCAATACTGTTGAACACAGATGTTGGTAAGATGATCTGTATATTTTATACCAAAATCAATAGCAGTGACTCTTCAGCTACAGGCACCTCCGCTCAATTTGAAGTTAAGAGAGGCATTAGACAGGGATACCCGATCTCCCCTTTTCTATTCCTGTTAGCGGAACTCCTCAATCTCTTTATTTTACACTGTGCAAACACTGAGGCAATTAAGATCGGAAGCAACATTTTGTAAAGATTAGCCAGTTGGCTGATGACACTTGTCTGTTTTCAAAAGAATGAGCAGCAGGTTCCTATTGTGCTAGAGGCCTTGGACATTTTCTCAAAGGCCTGTGGTCTGTCAAATGATGGCAGAACATAACTTAAATAAGACAGCAATGAGTGGCATAATGGTTAGAAATACCTTTAAGATCACTATAAGTAAACCATTAACCGATAGGATAACGACTTTCCCTAAACTTCCAGGTTACAGAGAGATCTTACTATTCATGGACATGTTGTAGTTTCTAAGGCTGAATATATCCTGCTTCATGTTGACCCACAGATATGTACAGCCCTTAATTCCCTTATATGTGAAATCATCTGGAAACATAAAACTGACTATGTGAAGATTACTAAGTTCTCCGAGAGCGGTTTCAAGGCATTAGGTTTCCGCCGTCAATGACATTTAAAATCAACTGGATAAAGCAGTGCTTATCTCATAGATTCCCCATGGTTTTTCATTTCTAATTTATTTGATCAGTGTGGTGGTTTAAGGTTCGTGCTGTCTTATAATTTTAAAACCCAACAAATTGCCTGTAAAGCGTGCCAACTTCCAGAGGCAAGCCCTTGATGCTTGGAAAATTGCATTCACGGATAATTTTCCCAATTTCCCTAATTTCCCCCACACACACACACATCCATTTTGTGAAACAATCAACGTGTTGTACAAAAATAAGACCCTGTAAATGAAAGATTGGGTTGATAAAGGTACAATTTGTATTTTGGATATGCTGAATAAGCAAGCCGAATTTCTCATTCAAAGAATTTAAGCAGATTAAAGATATTTTCCAAAAGCAATAAATGCGTTCCTACAAAACGTTAATCTCTCATCAGGGCACCTTTGTCATATGGGCCTCTAACACGAAGAATTCTTACGCTGTCAACTGGTGAAAAGAAACTCATCAAGTGTGTTGACCTCAGATTAGTCAGTTTGCCAAATCAATCTTTTCCTGAGATAAATATAGAGGTGTGGTCTGAATAGATTCTTGGTGCCTAACACAGCTATTACCTTTGTAATAAATTCCTACATAAATATAAACCAGACACCTCTTCGTTAAGCTGTTTCTGCAAGACAGAACAAGTCTGTTGCTCATTTGTTTTATAACTGCACTCACTGACCTGACTTTTGGGTTGAGATATCTCTTCTTACTCTAGACTTACTCCATGGTCTTATTTTTGGCTTGTAATACAGGTAATCTCCCTTTAGTGTTATCAAGGCAATATGCCTTATGGGCAAATACCATGCATATAAAGCCAGGGTGTTTCAATCTAAACCTAATGTCACATTATTTCTTGCTGAACTATCTCTGTGACTCAATAGATCTTTGTGTGTCTATATGAACTTTTTGCATTAGAAAAATATTTTCTCAAATATTGAAAAAAAGTGGTCATTCTTCCTCTTCCAGTAATTATATTATATAATACATTAATTAATGTGCTTTAACTTGTTTGCTTTACAAGAATAAATTATATTGATAGAATATCCAATATCAAATT
This sequence comes from Monocentris japonica, assembly GCA_900323365.1. Lineage (NCBI taxonomy): Eukaryota > Metazoa > Chordata > Actinopteri > Trachichthyiformes > Monocentridae > Monocentris > Monocentris japonica. The sequence continues at coordinate 31,954 of OOFE01012387.1, read as the reverse complement.
CACACCCATTCTCTGGGGGTTGTCGAAAGGCATTCTGGGAAATGTAGGAAATCACTAACTAGTAGAAGTAGATGAGCAGGTTAAGGGAAAGCGGGTACAACTAACTTAAAAAAAAGGAATAGGTTACAACACTTGATCACAAAATAACTCCTGTAATGTACTGAGCATCACAGACCGATGAGATATAACAGTGTGAGAGTATCCGAGGGTGAAATTGTGGCAGACATGACAAAGCTGTTGTCCAACTCCTAACCAGCAGGGAGCTGCATTCAGGCAATCAACCCCCTTCACCAGGAAGCAGCTTCAAAAACCCACACCATCAACTGAGATCTGTTTTATGTTTATTATCTGCAGCTCATTAATTGTACAATCAATAAATATTGATCCCAAATATGAAACATATTGACATTATTGATAGGACAAATAATCTCCCAGATTAAAGATCTGCACAACAGAGAAGAGAGTTTATGTATTACATTTGTGTGTAAAGTCCAATTTGCCGATCGTGGTTCACTGTGGCTTCTTGGGCATAGCTGCATTAAACAGCTCATATACAACAAATCCACTGCCTGTGAAGAGATCATAAAAAAAAAAACATTAAAGATTTAAGAATAAAATGACAGCACATGACCGAGCTAGACACTAACACAACTCTTAACAATCAGTCATCAAATTACATTACAACCCGCTAAATTTACTTCCAACCTCATGTCAATAAGAGCATGGGGGTCACATCACTGACACCAAAAGATGTTTATTCTAAGAGCCATTTCTGGGGTATCTGAAGTGAGCATGATTCATCAAATCTCAGATGAATGGTGACGTACCGAAAACAGTGAGAGTCATAGTGGCTCTGTACAGAAGAGCGTCCTTTGACCCGCCCTTCAGATGGATAGGCATACCATTATCCTCCTGTTCAAACAGAAAAGAAAGAAGTCATACAATCACCAAGTCACAGACGAGCCTGAGAGGTTTGAAAAGGACTTCACCCTTGTGTCTTTTGGTTCTACAGATAGTTTGTAGTGGTCTGAGTTCTGTGAAGCAATACAAATTTGATCTTCAACCGCAGGAATAAATAGCAAAAATTAAGAGGAGGCATGTTGCAGATTGAGGATGACACAAGTAGTCTGCCTATAATATTATGGGCCAGAACAGCTGCTTTCCACAGTTTGCTGGCAGACTCACCATTTATACGAATGGAGCTCACCTCTGGGTCACCGTGGCAAAGCAGCGATGACTTACAGTACAGTAGGCAAAGAAGCAGTGATTACTGTTTGCTCTGAGATTTAGAAGCAAGGGTAGGCTACGTGTCAGCTATGAGTATGGCGATTTCTAGCGCTATGCAGGGATCAGCAAAAAGCTGCAGCATTGAAACATTGATTTGGCAAACTACATGCATAATTAGTACAACTCCAGCCCGAGGTCATTTGAACATCCCAGGGGCAAAACCCATGACACATACTTATCTGTCAGGCTACAAAGAGGAAAAAAATAGATTCTGTCTCCAGAACCTGGGAATAAAGTAGAAACTTTAACATTAACTTAGCGTGAACTAGCGTTACCAATGATGAAAAACACCATTTTTGTCTCACTTCAAATACTTACAAATGAACACTAAGTTACTCAAATCACAAGCAAGTCAAAGAGACGCAGTACTACTCTAAGGTTACGACAAACGTTGCCTACATACCTATCCAAATTAGGCCGACTTACTATACTTAGACGGATTATATTGATTCCGACTTAAAATCAGATAAGCAGTCTGTAGTCAAAACAAATATTTAATGTGTGACTGTTTTCTGTGGATCCCAAACAGAATTTGAGATGCGAAAGCATATGATAAGCAAACTCTACTTCACATTCATGATATAACTTTTCACCCAAACCTGTCCTGTTAAGTGTTTAAAGGAGAAATAAGAGAGTTCTCCTTAAGGCTAGTCTATTCCTCTGACCGGGAAGTCAGACCCGAGCTCCCACAACCCAAATAGATTGTTTTGTTACAAAGGTCGGGTGGGACTCTAATGAGGGGTCATCATTGGTTTCCCGAGGATGTCCTTGGTCTTGAAGAGATTACCTGAAACAGCTTCTGTTTTCCCTTAATTGTGTTTTCCATCTGCCTGCGGGCACTGCTGGTGATGGTCCGCTTGGAAAGCTGCTGAATAGCCTGGAGGTGCAAGCACATAATTGTCAATTTCATAGTTACGAGGTGTAACCTATTCACGGTAAACTGTGGGAAAGGATGTAAATAAACACTATTTTAGACAGAGAGCAAGAGAGAGAGAGAGAGAGAGAGCTTGAGGGAGGGAGGGAGAAGATATCAAATAGTGACACCTCGCAAGCAACACGTCTGTGACAGTCAATTAGGTCAACTGCTTTAATCTGGCTCAGTGACTGGGCATTTTCAATGCTTATCTTGTTGCTCAAGTCAAGTTAAGTCAAGTCATATTTATTTGTATAGCCCTTGATCACAGTTACAGTCTCAAAGGGCTTCGCAATGCCCACATGAACTAAGTTATACATGGACCAACCTTGGACCCACGCAACTAACCAGGTATTGTTCAGTCACGCACAGCAACCTTCTGAAACACATTCAAGTGTTAACATTCAAGTAATAACAAGATTATATGACACAGACCGTATCTGTATCATTTAGTATCTTTATTTCTGAAATGAATGGCTTGATTTTATAACGTTGCATACCTAGCATTCGCTCGCTACTAAAAGCTAGCTAGCTAGCTAACGTTGACTAGCATAGTTCATGTTACCGTTAGTAGGATTTGCCAAATAACATTGAGAAAATTAGCTGAATTACACCGCACTCATCTATTGCTGATACACTTAAAGGCAAATCCGAAAGTTTTATGCTGAATAGAATACACTAAATTGCTGTCTTACCATAAGTTGTCTGTACATTTTGGCACACTTAAATTGTCGCAACTGGGTGAAAGTACAGTACAAGGGCACTGACAGCGTGACTTCCCACAATCCTTTGGGTGGTCGGACATATCCGGTCACGTGAGAATTATTGTCACTATTATTATTAGTCGTAGTACTGTACATTTCAGTGCAATTAATAACATGACATAATAATGACTTTCCATGGACAACCAGTGTAGTATTGTTCAATAGTAGTATAGTAATAGTAGTATTTTATAAATATGTTATCTGTCTGCATCATATTGGAGGTGGACTGCCCTGACTGGCCAATATCTGATTTTTAATAAAAGGACATCAGCCCTATGTATCGGAAGACTGATATATTTGTCTAACTCTCTTTACCATCCTTGCTACTGTAATCTACACTACTACTCTGACCCGTCCTCAGTATGACATTGACCTACGATCAAATTACAAATGGCACTGATGCATTGACCAATTGTTCTTTAATACAACACTACAAACCCTATAAAAACCAATGAACTTTAGATTTTAACAATTTACTGAGATTTATGATTAGTTATCCAAAAACACAATATGATAAAGGAGGGCGGAATGAAATGAAGAAAAAAAAAAAAAAAGCTTAACAAATGTGACACGTAAAGTGCATATCATTTGGTCAACCTATTAGTATGCAAGAGAATTTAACAATCAGGTCAAAAAATATAAATAATTTCTTTGCTGTTATTGGCAAGATGCTACCTGATATATTACAATTTACAGAATACTGGATAAAGTGGTATAATATAATTTTCCCATTATTAATATGCATAATATGCCCCAATCTTTACAAAAACTGTTGAGGGTAGATAAGAAAACCACATTTTTGGTATTATTTGTCATTGATATTCTATGACTCTGCAAGGGTAAAAATGCTTCTTCTTAAACATCAATGCTTCCCATGATTACCGGCACATAAGTCATTTCTGGATGATTCCTATATTCAAGTCAATCTGAAATAACCAGAGGTATATGAATGATACACAATGGTACATCCATCAGCAGGTCATATTACAGTACATTATATGGACAAAAACTCACTTTAAAAATACATACATCCTTCAATAATTAAGCCATTTGCAAAGCACTGCTAAAATAACATACATGTACTCTGATTATGTATAGATAAATAGAAAATGAAACACATTTATGTATTGAAGACCAGAAATAACATTCTGAGCAGCCATTTTAAAGCTACACCATACTCACAGAGACACTGAATCCAAAGCTCCAGCATCCTTTTGCCGTAACCGTTCTACATATTTGCCCAACTTTTTAACAGACATATGACTGCTGCCCTCACATTACACAAACACATAACAGACATTTACAAAGACCAGTGCGTTCAGGCTTAAAAACCATGAGCAGTCCAGAACGGGGCCTATAGGGCCACCCAGGCATGCAGAAGGAGGAGGAGCTCCATACAGGAAGTGGTTAGTTGGGAATATCGGCACTGTTGTTGCGATTGTCATATTTGTGGTGGATGATGAGCAGGACCACACCCAGGAAGAAGCAGACCGAGCCTACGGTGATGTAGGCGATGCCCAGGAAAGGGTTCTTGCCACCCATCCAGGAGATGGTGCTCAAGATCATGCGCTTCCGACCTTCAAAGCTGCGCACAGGGTAATCTGATTACACATGGTTAAAGGAAAATGCTTGGAACCACTGAGCTAAAAGTACAATTAAAAACAAGATGTAAAAATTTGCTACGTACACATCGAGTATTTTCAATCAGGGATATACCCTCAGAATTCATGTTTAAAGTTTTGTCAACATTATTAGTAAGTTTACCTAAATTAGATTTCATCCTAACAGAAGACTGCAAATGAAAAAACACTTGTCATTTTGAGTTGTAGCCCATTTACTTCTGTCTATGTCTAGTTTACATTCCTCCAATTATTTTTGCAATGCATGCCGTATGCAATTACGTTTTTTGTCGTTTTCAAAATTACCAACTTTACGGTGTCAAACTTAGCTTGAAAGTGACGGCTTTCCCAGGTAAAAAAAAAAAAAAAGACACCCCAAATTAAGCATGGGTGTGACACTAAAGTTTGATGCATGCACTGATATTAATACATTCATCTCGGGCACAATGAAATAACAATAAAACGGATACTTTGACAAAACTAAATTAAGGTTTAAGATTTTCAAGTCAGTGGAAGTCATTTTTCAAACTGTACAACAATGAATGTTAACAAATGTTTGAACTCCAATACCCAGAAATCATGTAATGAGATGCCAGTAAACTACACGTCTCAGGCATACCAACCGAGCCAGTCTGTGATCGCTTTAGACCGAAGGACACCAAATGGACAAGAGAGGCTAAAGTTGGTGAGTTTTCTATTTCACTCTTAAGTTGCAATTCGTCATTTCCTGTGGGTGGAGATTTCCTACCAGTGACCATACCATAAGGGCAAATCTATCATAGCACAATTAGTTGGTATGGGGCGCTCTTCTCTTTTGCAGCCCCACTTTGTGATTTAGACCAATAAGATGGGTGAATTTTACATAAAATTCTTGCCTCGTGTAGACTTTAAATTGTGAAAAAAAATGAAAATAGTCCACATTTTGATAAGATATAGTTAATATCGCGAACCATTTTTCACCTCCACTATACTTACGGTCACATTTTGCGATTGCAAAATATCATCCACTGATTATATTGTTACACCCCTAGTATGGTTTGTGCCTGGAATTAAAAGGATACTGTAGGTGACCTCCAGGACATATTTGCCACTGGGCAGAGTTGGGGTCATGCTGGAATTCTTCTGGATGATGCGGTAGAGCTTGCGGAAAGTGGGCAGGGCGGCCGTTCGCATCCACACAATGAAGTCCTCATTGATGAAGCCGTTGTTGTCAGGGTCAGATGGGTCCAACTCATACACCGTCTTCCTCCAGTTCACCGGCTTGGTTGTGCCTGAGGAAGGACGAGACATAACCAAGTTAGTTATAGCAACTCGACTGTTGACTAGCCAAAGAGACCCTGTGCACGGTATGGTAAAATCACCTTGGAAAGCTACAGTGAGGTTATTGTTTCCCCCAGGATTCCTGAACTTCACATGCTTGTCCGTCCACCAAGCAATGCCCTTCTTTACCAGAGGAATGGGAGTTCTTGAGCCATTGGAATCGATATAATACAACTCCAGAGTGTCTGGGAATAGAAAAACATGCTGAAATTGGGAGAGTCAATATTCCCACAGGTTAAACAGATTGTTACATAGTCTAATAAGTGCTGCAAATGATCTGAGCTTCTGCAAACTGATAAGCCAGGCTTTTTAAAAAAACCTTACTAAAAGCCCTGTGTAACAGATAAGATTGTGGTTGAGCAGGAGAGTGGCAATCTTCCTTAAACTGCTGTAGAGAAAAATGCAGCGCTATTTGCCGAGTTGCACATACCATTGAAGAGACTGTTGGCGATAGCCCCACATGGAGCGATAGGCTGACCATCATTCGTGCGGTACGGCTCACATTCCTTGCTTGGGTTCTGTAAATAGTATAGAGTGTTACATTACTGCCGCAAGAGGTTGATCAAATGCATTTATTGACATCTCTGCATCATGGAAGAAAAATAATAGTTCCAAGATTACACTCATTATGTCCTTACATACCTTCAAAGACGACTTAGCACCATTCAGTTGGCTGTCATCCCTGGACTTCACATAGCGTCGGTGGTTCTGATAGAAGTTGGATAAGCCGTAGTACATAAAGACATTGCTCTGCAGGGCAGGAGAGGTGGTGTCAAAGAAAGAGCGTATTAGTAGGGAGACAAAACAGGTATCTCACTTTAGTGACTCTTTGGGATAGCAATACCACCTGTGCCTGGACCAAGTCACCACACATAGAACTGGAATAGTTGGGCTCTTGTAACAGTCTAGCAATAGGCCTAGATGATACTGAAATGTTTGTCATGTTGTGTTTCATACACAGTCATCCAGTGTGACCTAAGTCTCCATATGTACCAAATATAACTATTTTCTCAGAGTAGATAGCTCTTGTTTTATCAGGATTACAATCTAGCTACACTTTAAAGTCACAAATTATTAGATTAGGTTATGTTCAATTACCAATCAAATCTGGGCTGTAACAAACATTGTCGGTTAGGATTATTCAGAAACCCTTGAGATGAAAGGCAAGTACAGTTTTGGCCGAGAGGTTTCTATAAGTAATAAATAACAGCCTTCTGAAGAAGCTGCTGCACTGAGCCGGTAACTGCATGGTCTAAAACTGGATTAATCAATAGCAACGAAGGTTTGATCCAAGCCTTGAGTGTCTTTGCACACAAATAGACCTTAAAGGACACTCAGTGTCAGGACGGGAAGTTTGATTCTAGTATACCCAGAGCACCACTATCAGCTGAATGCATGTATTATTCATCGTGTCAACATACTGTAAGCCCTTTGAGGACCTCAGCTCACCTCAAATGGTTGCTCCAGGGTAAAGGGGACCGAGCAGTTGCATGATGTTGTGCTGTTCCAACTGAAGTTCTGTGCGCAGTTGAAGCATGGACTTGACATGTCGACACCAGTGTAATCGATCTGAAAATGATGGGAGCACATAGTGAGCAAACCGTAGCGGAGTCCCGATACGTGCCATTCTCTCTTATGAAAATAAAGTAACGCCAAACACCATTGGAAAATATGGGACTTTAATGTGGCCTTGCTTATCGTTAAAAGGTACAAACCCAATAAAAATATAATTCCACACCTTTTTGAATCAAAAGGAGCCAGGATTGAATTCGGTATTGAATACGTATTTACACTTTTAGAATTGGTTCGCACTGCTCACAGCCCCCACAGTATAACGTTAGTATACTTTGGTTAAAGAATATTGTGGAATAGGCGAACCAATTCTTAAAGTTGAAATATTACTGAAATAAGTGCTGCTTGCTGTATTATATGTATGCCGAAATGAAGAGTGGCTTTTAGTAATTCAGAGAAGTTCTTGAGACATATTGTATTGAGTATGTGCCTTTACCGTTAATCAAGGCTACATTAAATTGACAGCTTTTGAACAGACTTTGGCGTAACCTTCTTTCCCTACAAGAGAACGGCGCGTATCGGGGCTGACCAAGAAAGAAAACATTGAGCGACACATGGACTACATGTTTACAACTACACGTTTAATGGTGTTATCTGCTACAGTAGAAGCAACATAGACAGACACTGTAACTGTACCTCGAACTCTTTGATGTTGTTTGATGTCACGAACAAGCCGATCCCGATGGGAATGAAGATGAGGCCGATAACGAAGAAAGCCGGGAGGACGGTGCCTGCTGTCAGGATGGGCTGCCATGCCGGTAGTCTCTGCTGTTTGAACGCAGTGTTGTCCGGCTTTTTGCTTTTGACAACCCCTGCGCCACCATTACCCGGAGCACCCGAATGGTGTCCGTCCTCTTCCTTAGTGTTGTAGCTTGTCGCCATCATGGCTGCAGTGCCCTCCGAGCAAATAATCCAGTTTAACTGACAGTTGGCTGTTCCTCGTCAAGCCACACACGCCAAAAGGCAAAGGTTAAAGCAAATGATAAAGTTTTTCACGGAGTGTAACTACGCTGCTATCTATTCCAAATATCTAAGGTATTGTGGTGTTGATTTTAGCTGGCTAATCTGAGCCAAGAGGAAGAAGCAGGAAGTTTCTGAGCGAATAGAATGTTTCCTACGTTGTCGTTACGTCACCGCAGTAAATGAACACGCCCCTGGGACATTTCAATGTTGATGGATTTATTTTTTGAAATAAAAAAATATGATTCTAAGCATCATTGTTCATGAAGCCATTTCTGCCACGCTAGCCATCTGCTCACACATCATTGCTTTCTAACGGTGAAAAATGAAGCTGTCAGTTTTCTTACATAGTAAATCTAAAATATGTGAAAAGTTTCAAAAGATGACACAGCTGATGAATTCAGATTCCTCTGTTGGACCTTCTCTTCAAATAGGGCTTTGTGAAATGTGAAAAAAGTGAGGACCCTCTAGATCAATTGATCAATTCATCAGCTTGACTGGATATAAAATTATTCTTTGGTTTAAAGTGGGCATAGTTGGTAATTGCTGGGAGGACAGACAAGTAAGTGTTCCACTGAGATGGCCATGACAATTTGGACCAGTGCCTCCCAGGCATCGGATTTTAGGGCTCTGATTTGTTTTGATTCATTTTTTTGTCACACACACAACAGGCAAAAACAAATTTTGACTTCAAAAGTCCATTTTATTTAAATTACATTTCATTACAAAAGCCTTTACACAAAAAGGAAACATCACTTATATGAAAACAAATACTGTGACCTATGATATGTCAAAATCTTTACAAAATATATCAACAAAACCCTTATAGGTGAAACAACCACTCATTAATGCAAGAAGCAGTTAGTAGCGGCATAGCCTGACATAGTCTTTGACCCAAACCTCCATCAAAATATATATTGTAGATATGAAGGAATTAGTTGCCATCTAAATGACAAAAATTGACATGGCACAAATGATCACAAAAGACTTGGCTAAAACATAAAATATACTCCTAATTTCAAGTACAACAACATTCCACTGCATACCGTAATGTCTAGTGTTATATTGTTGAGTTTAATAAGGACACAGCACAGCTCTTAGTCTATCACAACTGTTCATTGTCTTCATGTCTCTGTAGCACCATGTTCAGATATGTATGGATACCTAATTGGTGCTATTTTTGAGCACATCATACCCATTCAACACCTTTAATTATAGATTGATTCTTGAACCCTATCCTCTCCTCTGAGCCCATCAACCTTTTCCTCCATTTTGAAAGGCCCCACTGTTCACTGTAGATTTCTTAACCTCTATCCTCATGGACTGACTCTCTGCTCGTGACTCTAGCCTCACTCCACCTGAGATCCCCAGGGCTCCCAGCACCGCCTTCCCCGTCTTCAGGCTCTTGGACATTGGGATGCGGGTCAGCCCTGTACGGGGTGGATGGGCTTCATGCCCAGTCTATTTGACAATGGAGAGAGAGGGTACAGTTGATCAGACAAAAAGAGAAGAGCACTTGAGGGGAACATAAAGAGTAAATAATGGAGAAAATGGAAAACCCATTTCAGGAAGGGGGAATTCTGAAATTCTAAACAATGTAATTGAGCATATGCATTATATGAACTGCTTGAGTGAGAAATCTAAATATTTGTTCATTCTTTTACTTCAACCTCAGCTTGTGAGTGTTTACTCAGGCTAGGTTTCAGTGTGCTGTACTGGTGCAAGGCTGTTTTGTGTCAGTGAGAGGGCACTGAGCCCCGTGTGGCTGTTTGCGAATGAAAACAGTGCATAACGACTAAGAATGACAGCATGGTGGCAAGATGCCACGTCATTACAGCTCCGTTGTGGCCTGTACATAAGGCCATTTCTGTCACGCTATCTATCAGCTCCACAAAGAGCATATTATAAGGTTCACTGAAACACCACCACAATGTTTCCTCCTCACCCATCATTGCTTTCTAACAGCGGAAAATGAAACTGTCACCAATGTCACCCTTAGTGCTTTCATAAATACTTAAAAAACTATTTGAAAATCAAGGCTATGAACAACAGCCGTCATTTAGCTTGAGGAAACCTACCATGCTTTGTGGGGGTCTGGAAGGGGTGGATGTAGCAGGAGTAATGGTAATACTGCTCATCACTTTGCTGGGTGTGGTCCTGGTAGCAGTCGTGGTGATTTGGCGGGGGGAGCGCAGAACTGTCCCAGTGGATAAGGTCATCTCCTTGCTCTCTGTTACAGTAGCAACTGGCCTGACTACCATCTTTGGGCCGATGTTGTTGCCTAGATGAATATGGATCTTGTTATCATCAGTGGTGGTGATGATGTTGGTGTTAGTGTGGCACTTCCTTATAGGCATTGGGACCATCTGCTTCTCAGGGGTGACCTTGAACACAGCCCGGCCCATGGTCATCTCCTGGGGTTCCGGGGAGGCAGATTTATCAGGTGCTACAGAAGTACTGACTGTCATAATGGAGATAGGGGACAAGGGCCTTCCTGAGGCTGAGGAGAAAGCTCGGCTGCTTTCTGGGGACTTGGCCCTGGATATAGTTGTGATGGTGACTGGGGATTTGGCTCTTTCAGGGCCCCGAAGTCCAGTGGTGGACCTCCCCCTGTGGGTGGCTGCGGAGTGGGTGGGAATGATTGTGATTTTAGGCTTGGGTTGGGCTGGGTTTGGGCTGAGGGGGGCTGAGCTGGTGAAGTAGTCATCAGCGGTGGGGCTGCTGATCTCAAGAGTGGCCGTGCTGTTTTGGTGGTCTGGTGTCACTCGGATGTGTAAAGGCTGCCCTTGCTTTTGGGTCATGGTCAGTTCAGAGGGCAATGCGTCTCCATTGATGTGCAGTGACTTTTCCAGACTATTCCCTTGAGTGGTGTTTTCCTTTTTCCTCATCCAGGGAATCCAGGATTTCTTCATACCTAGGTCACTGCTAGATGAATGGCAGCGTTCAAGAGCGCTAGTCTTCTCTGTTGGCTTCTTCAGGCACTTCTGTCTGAGGTTGTTCATGATGTGATTCTCTTCTTGGACAGACTTCCTGATAAACACCGCTGGGGTATCCTCCTCTGCTGTCCCATTGGGTAACACCTCTGTCTGTACTCCCGTGGATGTCATGGCTATGTCCACCATTCTCCTCCCATTCAAGCTGGGCCGTAGAGCTCGGCTATGACGCTTAGTCATCTCCAGCTCTTTGGTGAGATGGAAAACCTCAATGCCCATGTTCTTGGCTTTCTCCTCCTCCTCCAAGAACCTCTGTTGTAGGACAGAGTAATCCACCTGGAGCTGAGAAAGCTGATCTTCTTTGTTCATCAGTTCATGGATCTTTTCCTTGAGGGCCATAACGTCGGCCTGCAGGTCCCTGGTTTTGGCCTCCTCTCTCTTGCATCGTTGTCGGAGGTTTTCCTCCTGGCTTTCCTCTTCTCCTTTCTCTATTGCTTTGTTCCGTGCTATCTGACTCCTCATTTCCTCAACCTGCTGGGAAAGAATCTTGGCTTTGTCTTGTTCGGTTGTGAACTTTTTCTCCAAGAGATCATACTGATCCTCTGTTTTGATCAAATCTCCCTCTACCACCTCAAGTTGTTTGAGACGGTTTTTCAAACGCTCAATTTCAAAGGTCAGTTCTTTAACTTTGTTATCTTCTCTCTTAGCAGGCTCAGATATTCTTCCCAGTTCACATTTCACTGTGTTCTTTAATGATGGTTTTTCTGCTTGCTCCAACCCATCTAATCTCTTTTTCATTTGGCTGACTTTAGAATTAAGATCCTTACTTTTATCCATTTCGTAAGCTAACTTAGAGCTTAGCTCCCCCTTTTCAATGGTTAGAGTCTCTACTTTGGTTTCCATCTCTGATTTCAACTTCAAGAGTTTTTTGCTTTCTTCTATCAATCTCTCAGTCACCTCCATAACCCTACCCTGCTCGACTTTGACCATCTTACTCAAATCCTCCTTTTTCTTCTCATCTGACTTCATTCTTTCTATCAGGTTCTTTCGTTCATCCATCAAAGCAACAGTCAATGACTTCAGTTTTGTTAAGTCGTCCTTCAGGCTCAGCTCAGACTTTTCTAATCTTAGCTCAGAAGACTCAAGCTCTTTCATACGGATCCTGAGTGCCACGAGTTCATCTGAGAGCTCTTTAGTCAGGCCCTTCTCTCTCTCTAGAGCAGTGTGTAACTGGGTGCACTCAGCCTTGCTGATGTTGAATGCACCCTCTAGCTTCTCTAGCTCCATCATTCTTTTCTGGAGTTTCTCCACCTCCAGCCTAATGTCTTTGCTCTTACTATCCTCCTCTTGCAGCCTCTTCCTCAGCTCCTTACACTGGCTTTCAGTCTTAATGATTTCCTCATCCTTTCCCTCCATCTCCAACACCCGCTTCCGGAGGTTCTCCAACTCGGCAATTAAATTGGAGTTGCCACACTCCCCTTTGCTGATCTTCTCCCTCAACTCCTGAAGTTCTTCCTCAGATTTCTTCAAGGCCCTGTTGCCCTCCTCTAGCTCCTCCACTTTATGTGTGAGCCCCAAAAGTTTGGCATTAAGCTGACGGTTGTGGGACTCTTGACTGGCCAGCTTGGCACTCATCTCCTCATGCTGTTGGGTGAGCTTGGCTGACTTCTCCTTAAGCTCAGCCTCCAGGCTTAGCACCCTCTGGCTATCCTCCTGAGCACGCCCGCTGGCTTCACTCAGTGCCTGCTCGCGCTGTTGTAGCTGCTGGCTGAGTTCCTGGACCCGCTGGCTCTGTTGGTCCATCTGCTCCAGGTGGAGTTGGCGCTCATCCACCAGCATCAAGGCAAAGGACTTCAGCTTGACCAGCTCCTCCCGTACCTTGGCCAAGTGCTTAGAGTGCTCCTTCTCCTTCCGCACCTGGTAGGTTTTCTCGTTCTCAAGTAACCTCTTCAATCTATCAATGACAGAGGAGAAAAAAGGTACCATGCATTACTTTGGTATTTCATTGATTTCAACATTACAAACTGTGTATCTGTGTTTGTCATTGTGTCTTCAGAATAGAAAATATTTGTATTCAAGGATGCACCGTTTTATGGATGCTTCTTATTTATCATTCAATCATAATATATCACACTAGACATTTCAGAATATTTTTACAGAAATGTTTTAGAGATTGTCAAACTGGGCTCCCATTATAGAAGTGACTCTCTCAAAATACATAGAAACATATGCCAAAGACACAATTTTCTCAACACATCACTGATGTGTAATGCAACATTTTACAACATGAAAAAGTATGTATTGACAACAGAAATCTTACAACTAAAACTTCTATAAAACCAGTATAAAAACATATAAAGTGACTGCAACACTGCAACCCATTTCTAAGATACTAGGACAGATCCAGTTAGGATGTTTGATAATTAGGATATTGTCCAGTAAAAGAAAGATAATGTATGCTATGTTGTAGAAAACAACGGATGAGATCAAATACTTAACTATGTCTATCTAGTTGCTAGACATGTCACTACAATGAGAACTGGCAAATACTCCTGCTACTGCTATTTTCATCCTTGCTGATGGGATACAGACTAAGAACACACTGTAAGTGAAAGTTTAACTAAAGCCCCCTCACCGAGTGGTCTTCTTTTCTCTCAGCTTCTTTCTATGCTGCTCATGCCCATTCTCATCACAGCCGCCAACAAAATGCATGCAAAGCAGATTGAATGCAAAGTTGCATTGTCTCCCTGTACACTCCCAGGAGTAGACTAATAGAATATCCAACATTTTTGCAATGCAAACAAAACCAAATTTACTATAGCAGTTGACACAAGGCAATGTCTTCATCAACAGCCCAAACACCCTCTAAAAGTTCAAAACAAGATCCATTCAAAACTTACCCACTATGGATGCACTCAGCTCCTAAATATTTTTGCCATTATACAAAATCCACTTAGAATACATGAGAGCTGTCAGGGGCCCCCTTCTCCACAGGATATCCACCGTGACATGCCAAGCATGTCATGAGGACAATAAAAGGTGAATAAATACAGTGGAGAACCACCAGACTTATAGCTGATGATGTCACCTCACCCATATAAGGCAGAGATGTGTGTGGATGGGAGAGTGTGTGCAGCTCTGCTTTGGACTCTGTGAGGGAGGTGGGACCCTTGCCAAAGGAGGAGTGTTCTGTAAAACTCCCCCCAAATTTTCATGCTTTCACTAACATGCAAAAGGGAATGTTTGAGGGGAAACAACTACAAACAGCAAGTCATAAAGTTTAAAAAGGCCCCACAGAGTGTATTTCATCATCAAAGCTTGCTTACAGCAGCATGAAGAAATATCAACATCTTTGAGGGAAATACAGTCTCAGAAAGGAAAAAAAAATCAAGTTCAGTGCAAGTTTGATGTAAATCAAGTTAAATGTCCACTTCTCAAAGTACACAGAAAGTTGCCTCCACAGACAGGAAGCAATGATCTCACTGGTATAGGAGACAGGACAGTGAGTGTGTCTGCTATAGTTCCACCTGAGGGGAATGTGGACCTGAGCTGGGTTTCCCTGCAAACTCCACATGTAATGAGAAAAGCAGATATGGATGAGCTAGGTGGCTCCCCTGAGGTGGAGAAAGAGATCATGGAGGACAGAATATAAAAGAATAGAAAAAATAGTTTTATAAACGGCTGTGCCAGTGCCAAAACTGTTGCACGGGACTGTATGGGTACTGTCGTATGAACCACAGAGGAAGACGAAAAAACGTTCTATCCTTACCATGAATACACAATAAAGGGCTCTCCAGCCAAGTGGATTGCACCACATGTATGGCAAGATAATCAAGTTGATATAAGAATAATTTGAGATTTGGCCCAACTATAACCAACACATTGTTGCCCCACATCTTTGAGGATGCGTTCAATTTGCAATTCTAAATGTGGATCCTCAATTCACAAAGGGTGATAAACATCTACATTGATTCTTATTGCCAGGCACCTTCGATGCCAAGTGGGATTAGTGTGGCTGGCTATCGTTCAGAGGAGCCATCCAGATCCCAGAGTGCAGCTCTTGGTATTCATACTTACACTGCCAGATGTCATTGACGCCTTAGCGATTGGCACTCTCAAATTACCTTCACACAAAAGGTCAAAGTGATGATGTCAGTGGTACTTGTGTCGTCAAGCCGTGTGTTATGTAGTTATGTAGTCCTGACCCTTCTCTGTTACAAAGAACATCTAGGCAGGAATACATAGCTGTGGTCAAGCAGCTACATAGGAGGAGTGACAGTGTCCTCAAAAATATCTGCTTAGCTATAGCAAAGTTAAAGACAGAGAAACAGTATTACTGATCTATAAATCACAACTATGATGAAGAATGTAGAAGAATTTATGTTTTCAGGTTCCCAGGCTGCTAAAAAGTGCGCGTAAGAAAGAAAAACATGTTTTCTTAAGCAAATACACAGGTGCAATCTATAGATCTATATCTGCAGAAAAACACATTTTCATCGTGGAACAACATCTCACTCATCCCGTGTTTCCTGGGGAATTTGCTCGGGGGCATTGCAGCCTGTCTGTCAGAAAGCTGAGGATTGAAGCAGACATGGCCTGCCAAAAAGCTGTCAAAACACTGTGTTGTACAGTAATGACCACTCTTGACAGAGAAAAAGCATTAAGTGTTAAGCAAGAGAGCCACTGTGATGGTGTACAGTGATTGATGTGCTGTTAAAAGAAATAAATCAGATACAAAATGGACATTGGACTAGCTGAAGGCAAACACAATAGGCCTATACAGTATGTACTTGCTGTAAGATGGTGGAATGTGTAGCTTTTGGTCAGAAAGATTTCTTTATTAACATGGCAAGCAACAGTCCTGCATTCATTTCATTCCTCACCTGTAGATCTGCTTCAAGTCTACCTGTTCTCTCTGCTTGCGTGACTTTACAGTCCGTGAAACGCCCTTCAGGAATGGAAGAGGTTTCTTCTGTCAATCATTGAACATGCCTCCGTGCCAGTTAAATATTTTCACCTCTTGACATACGAATTGCTCCGTTGTCTGAGAGGGTGTTAATTGCTGATGGCTACCAGTCAGAAGCAGCTTTTTGGTGCCTTTTTTCACATTCCTGCAGAAGTTTGGCACAGGATCATTGACTTTTTCACTCTTCGCTACTTGGATGGATGAACGTAGGTGATGTTATTGATAAGGATGGGATGATGACATGCTTCCATCTCACTTTAGCAAAGAACGGATGTCAAAACAGTGGTGTACCACACATGGCTGACGTGGGGTGTGTGTGTGTATGTGTGTATATGTTTGTAGGTGTGTGTGTGTTTGTGTATGTGTGTGCACGCATATATGTGTAGAACTGCAAAGGACAGTTGTGTGTGTACATGCCTTCTGCATTTATCTATCTACAGTATGTTTAAAGGAGTATGAAACCTTAAACTCCCTTTCCGCTATTGATCAATGTTCATGGCAATTCTATGATGAAACGCATCCATCCTGGTCACATCACATGATGCTTTTTTTCTGGATTTTCTGTGCAAATCCCGGTTTACTGTCACCTGTTACCTGTCAACTATCGTCTGAAAAACCTTTGACTGAATAGTGTCGTTTTGGTGGTTTATAGAATTTTGCACGTTGTTGTACATCCTCCAATCTTTCACTTTTTTGCATTTTTCAAAATCACGCAGTAGGCAGAGAAAGGCTCAAACGATCATGACCCTTTTGTGTGTTGTATGCTGTATGTGCTAAATGAATGACTCATATCCATCCAATCATCCATCCATTCTAAATGTCTCCTCCTCCCTGCCATTCTCAGGACAACCTGGCCCATTCTGGATCTTTCCATGACTCTAAGTCAGTTTTGTGTCCTTCTATGGCACTAGTAAGGGGAATATGGGCTCTGTGGGTGCTGAGAGAACTAGCATAACACATGTCCCCTTCGCTCTCCCTACGAGGTGACAGAGGCCGGCCTGTACACAAGCCAAACAACCCACTGGAAACTACCTGGCAAAGGAAGGAGGTCACCTCTGTTGTGGTACTTGATCCATTCACTCAAGTGGGAGCACGGGTCAGTTCAGGGGTGATGTGTGTCATACTGAAAGTGTTTAACTGCTGCTTTCTACTGTCAATCTTCAAATCTCAGGTTTGGATCAGGAGATTATGTTGAACATCCACTTATAATTCATTGAGCACAGCTTACAGTCAGCGCTAAATCAGTTTCCAAATTCACAGTCCGTTGCCCTGTAGGCCTACCTCTACCCTGTAGGCCTACCTCTACCCTGTAGGCCTACCTCTACTGTCTCAACTACTTCATTTGAGGTAGGTAATACGCATGATTGTATCTCTCCCCTCTGTATTCATCCATGCATGAATTTTGCTCCAGGTTAGATGTGTTTTGATGTCAAGATCAGTGGAATGTCACTCAAACAAAATGATGAGCAAAGTTCATGGTCCTTCCTTGAATGAGCAAAACCAACCAGAAAACACACATTCATTCAGTGTTCTCATAAACCTATTAGGTTATAATCACAAAGCACCCTCTTTCCTCTACATAACTTGTCAAAACTTGCTGTAATTTCTTTAATGGTAAAAATTCCACCCTCAGATACTGTTACACCATTATGTATCATCCATTTGTTGTGCTCAGTTATTTTGTGATGAGGTTCTGTAGTTTAGCCTGTTGTTGTATCCACTTTCCCTCAACCTGCTTCATCTACTTCTACTTCAGTTAGTCATTTCCTGCATTTCCCAGAATGCCTTTTGACATGCCCCCATCTTCTATCCAGTCTTTGATTTTAGGTGTAAGTAGAAAGATTAATAAGGATGCTGATAGCAATGTCTTGCAGCTGCGTTGCATTATGGTCTATTGAGGCTACTGTCTCTTCCTTTTCTATGATGGATTTCTCCCTGTATGATTGTTGAATGTCGGTGCAAAATGGTGAGACTAAAAAGAAGCCCTTGCTCTTTGATTCTTAGGGAGTGACACCAAAATCTGATGTTTTCTGTTGATGTTTTGGATTGTGGAAATTGTTTCTGCTATCAAACTCCATTGTAGCTGTGCTGGAAATGCACATTGTCTATATTTGGTCAGAAGAAAAATATGCCACCAAACAACAAAAGGATCCATGAATGCAAGGTACAAGGTACAGCCAATAGAGTTAAAATGTTTTAGGGTGGATTTTTCCTTTAAATCGGGCTGCACATTGATTTACAATCAAAACCGAATTCAATTTCAGTGTGAATTCTTTATTGACATATTTTAAATCATGACTACCTTCTTTCCCTGTCTTGGAAACCAGCCAATAGAGTAGAGAGCTGAGCTAAGGTATGCTCCTTGACTCCCAGCCCTCTCCTACAATCTGTGATAGCAGCTCAACTGCCATGACAGTGATTTAGCTTCCATGGTCTGTTTCCTGTGCGGCAGTAAAAGCTGAGGGGAGAGCGGTAGCGCATGTGTCTATTGGATCAGCGCTACAAGGGACTGTTTGAAGTTTTGACAGTTTATGAAATGCAGCCTCTACCTGGCCCCTGGTCTGCTGTGCAGATGACAGGTATATAGATTACACAGACACACCCACACATACTATCATGTCTGTCTGATCTCTTAGATTCCCATTACATACACTTACACTACATACTGCAAACACAAACATGTGCACATTGTACACAAAGACCAGACATGTGAATGGATAGTGAGAAATGGGAAATGCAACAAAATCATTTCCTGAAATTCTCCCTCCTGTTCAGTGCATGATGACAATAAATGAGAATACGTGGGCTACTGCATGTTTGCACGCACAAAATAACTGCTTGTTTAACGCAGGTCTAATAAATGGATGACATTGCTAGGGTGCATGGGTGCAGGAGCAGCAATGTTGATGGACTGTCGAGGTCGGGGTGTGAGCTAACTAGCGTAGGCTTGAGAGCACTGACGGGTCACACACACAAACAACCCACAGCCAGCTGAACTGTCCGAGTAGTTTAATTAGTGGAGCCTCCCTCTCATACACACACTGTGCATGCAAGAGGCCAGGTCGTAACGCCAGTGATGACCTCATTTCCTAGATGATATCATGGGAGATGCACTCCTCTGAAATGCTTCTTCAGTCCAGTGTTCTCGTCTCCTCCCATCTTTATCCCCCTCCCTCTTCTTCAACACTGACCTCTGTCTCTTTCCCGATGCGAAGACTTAACCTTCTCCTCACCTCTTATTTCCACTCCGCTCAGCTCCCTCTCAAATGTAGGTATGTGAGGTTATCACATGAAACTCCCCCCTCTCTTCACTTTGCCTTCAGTCCTCTCTTCCCACACTTGTCTCTCTTTCCCCTCACCTCTCTCGCCTCACTAGGCTGATGAGGCCATCATTCACGCATTCTCCATGTCCCTGCTTTCTTCCTCCCCTCCTTCTATTTCCTCCCTGGTTTCTCTCACCTCTTTCACTTTCTGTTCCAGGAGTGTTTTTGAAGTTGTCAGTTCATGTTTTCAGTATTTCCCTCGTCTCCTTTGTTCTCCAGTTTCCTCCTTTCAACTAGTTCCCTTTCAACCATTTCCCTTTCGCCATCCTTCCTTCTTCTTCCACCGGAAACCACATTCATAAAAATATAGTTTTATCTTGTATCTTATCTATATATCATGTAGGGACTTTGCCATACTATACCTTAGGGTTTAGTGAACTAACACCCCCCACCTCCTCCCACTCCCTCACCTTTCCCTCTCCTGTTCCAACAGGTTGGTGAAGTCGTCGCTCTTGTTCATGTAGTCAGCGTGTTTGCGTTTCTCCGTGTCCAGCTCGTGCACGGTGCGACGGTGGCACTTCTCAGCCAGCAGCAACTGACCCAGCATCCGCCGGTATGTCTCGGTGTGCTTCTCCTGCAGACGCTCCAGCTGAGGGAGGCAAAGACACATATATACACACACACACACACACACAGGACACACAGCTCCTTACAACTGACACATTTCTTCATCTTCTACATTCACATTTTATGCAATAGATACCTCTTAGTAAACTTTTCAGAGCTGCATTCAAAGTAAGAATCAAACAATGCAAACAATTGGTACGTTTTTTAAATCACATTATTGTATAATTGAAAAAATGTCTGACAATGTGCCTTTTTAGAGATACAAGTTTTTCATCTGACAGCAGCCAGATGCACATTCTCAGTGACTGACAGTTGATGACTAACCTCAACCATAGGCTTGTGGTTGGTATTATGGCTGTGTGGCTTGGTGCCAGTGATGAGGCCGTCCCTCTGCAGGGCCTGGAGGGCCGAGCCAGGGACTGCAGAACCGTAGCGTGACTCCATGGCCTCTGGGCGAGTCTGTTTGGACTTTAGTATGCAGATGACATCTTCTCTGGCCTGCAAACACACAGGCACAAATGATACGGCATATTATGGAGGAGATTGAGTGCACTGTCCATGAACACACACAAACAAATGTGAAACTGGACTGTTTAATTCACTGATCTTCATAATCAGATTCTAGGTTTCAGATCAGCACTCCAACACAGAGCCACTTGCTTAAC
Source organism: Monocentris japonica (assembly GCA_900323365.1). NCBI lineage: Eukaryota > Metazoa > Chordata > Actinopteri > Trachichthyiformes > Monocentridae > Monocentris > Monocentris japonica. Next base: position 11,065 of record OOFE01012387.1, on the reverse strand, counting down.
ACCAGCCATATGTTGGCCCATTTCCTCTGGCATGTGTTACTGCCATTTCCAACCACAAGATAGAGCTATTGTGCTAAGAAATTACAGGCTGAGTCAATCCAAAGCAAGCATAAGGCAGTTTCAATTCAAACGGACCCTGTATTTGTCCAGGATTCATTTCATTGGCTTCCTTTCCCACAATATTGCACTTGCTCATTAAGTTTATAGTTGGTCGAAGGTCAAAGACTTTGGGGTCGGCTCTGCACTCAACCCAGCGATGAAGGGCAGTTTAAATCCAGTGTCAAAGCCTGATAAATGTGCTTTCTCTATTTCATCACTGAGATACCTGATGCCAGGACGTACATTCATGCAGGGAGTAAGACGTGAGGGAGATTCCACCTGCCTGGAAAACCCACCTGAACCTCTCCCTCCATGATCCCCAGCAGTTTGAGCAGATCCTCTTTAGAAAGGTCCATAATGCCCAGTTGTTCTCCAGCCTGAGTGGAATCCAATGGTAACTTTTCTTTATCGGAGATCACCTCCACCTCCACCTTCTCCTCGCCCTCCTTCTGCTGAACTTTGACCTTGAGGCTTTTTAAGGGCAGACCCACTTCCTGTTCTTGGTTGATGTCATGGGTGCCCTGTGGAACCCCAAGCACCCCATTGGCTGGGCTCTCCACCCCACTGCTTTTGGATCTCATCCTCTACCTGGACAGAAGACAAAAAGAAACAGGAGATTCTTCTTTTAAAACATTCATTATTTTGAAGGTAAGCTTTGGCACAATTTGTCTTCTCGTGGTATTTTCCCGTGGTGTGCTTTCCATGTCATTTTCATATTGTTATTCCATTTCATTTTAAAAGGGTCACACGGAGAACGGAGAAAATGTTCAGGTTTTGGTACTCTTTCTGAGAGAGAGAGAGAGAGAGAGAGAGAGAGCGAGGGATTTGTTTACAGAGAGAGACAGGAAGAGAGAGTAAGAAAGAGAGACAAGGAGAGACAGACCAAAGAGAGAAGGAAAAAGAGAGACAGAGAACTAGAATAAAAATGAAAAGCATGGACACTGTTTTCAGAGTCACAATTTACAGTGCGTTTTATGACTTTGGTCTGGAATATCTTCATATCACAACTCCCCATCCACCGCCTTTCTGACCCACTTTTATCCAATCACACACACACACACACACACACACAGACACACACACATGCAAACACACACACACACACAATTAGAACTATACAAGGAGGTAGAGAGCATTAGCACAGGGTGTAAGGTCAGCTGTAAGAAAATTTAAAAAAAAATTGCATCCTACATCTGTCACGTTCCTAATCTGGAGAATGGGCTAAATAAACATGATGCACAATCACCCAGCACTGTATATGTGTGTGTGTGTGTGTGTGTGCTGTTCTCTCACAAGGGTTGCGTATCTCATGCTGACGGTTGGGAAGCACTCAAGCACATTTGTGGCACTCCTGGGTGCTTTACCCACTTCTGCTGACATAAAAAGTCTGAGTCAAAACTATTATCCAGACCCTGAGAATAAATCCATTGATGACGGACTGTAAATTCAATCTCGCTGCATTAAGAATTTTGTGACAACACAAGTCGCGATGTGTTGATGTAGCCTACAGCACAGTTGCATTGTAGCCGGGGCAGGGAGAATAATATTCTACAGCTGCGGTGCATTCATGCACTGTTGAATCACACTAACTGTGCACTAACTGATCAAACAAGCACAGTGTAGGTCATCAGGGTGGAACTGTGTGCGTGTGTTTTATGTGTATGTGTTCGTCTCTGCTTGTGGGGGTGTGTTGGAGTGCTTGTGTGTGTGTGTGTGTGTGTGTGTTTACGCTCCCTTTAGTGCATAATGGTCTAACAACAGCCATGGGACACTGAGCAGGTGTTCTCTTTGCGATAGCGTTCAGATATGACATCAGTAGGAGTTTTTAATTCCAAACAGATAACGCCTCCAGACCCCAAAATCCCCTCTGTTGCACCCTGGTGATGTCATAGCACCCCAACCCTTGAATCACGCATTGAGACGTTCCGAACGAGCTCGCCAAACTATGTCATGAATTCTCCCAAGTGCACTCATACACACATGCACGGACGTATGCCTGGACACACACACACAATCACATTTGCATGCTGTGCGTGCATGCTCTACGTACAAGCACACAGACAAAACATGTATACTGTATGTGCATGGTGCAGTGTATGCACACATGCACACACACACACACACACACACAGACACACACAGCAACTACATCCTAACACAATAATATCTTTGAGACCTTTTAAACAGCTCGACCTGGGAGGCCTAAGAGTGTAACACTGGGACTGTGAACATCAATAACCACTTGAATCATTGTAACTAAATTAAAACAAGATGTTCAATATGAACTAGTTGTCATTGAAAGGGAATTAGACTCTCTATTCGCGATATACCGGGGTTTGGCAACCAGTCCATCGGAGGTTTCAGTTCACCTCGAAGGAAAATGTTTATCTTCTTCTGCCGTAGTGGTCGGTGGAGCTCAGACCCCAGTGGCTTCTAATGACGCCTGAAACCAATCTCTTTGAATCCCACCAGTTTCCAGGAAAAAGGCCCAAGCACATGAAAGGGGAGAGTGCAAGATAGCACCGGTTAAATCTCTCCATTCTAATAGCAAAGAAAAAGCAGCACACCAGAGTACATTCTTTATCTTAGTTCTGAAAGTTCAATGAGTTTACATTGGCTCCAAGGTGAGGCAGTTTTCACTGGAGATCGACTTCTGCTGTCTGTAAGTATTAGTGTCAAACGTGGGCTCCCTACCATTGGGCTAAATGTAGTAGTGTGGCAGTCTACACAAATGCTACAATGCTCATCTCACCATTCAACCAGTGCCAGAGAGTTTGAATGACAGAGAAATGCCCAGGGGTGGAGGGGCATTAAAAGGGGGCATAGCTGGGGCACGAGTGTGATGAGACATGTGCAGTACTGTATCTGATTCAAGCGGGGTGATTAAGTACCAGTGGCAAAATAGTTGACAGTGAGTTAGGCATCCAACAGTTTATTTATAATTTCTGGGTTGGCGCCATCAGAACTCAGCAAAGAACTCAGTAAAGTGTTTGTAGTTATAGTCGAGACATCGCAAAGAGGCATCCCAGTGAAACACAAGGGTTAAAGAAATGCCTTGTTGTGAAACTGACTGCCAAAATTGTGTTTACGTCACAGGTCGGCAGTGGAGCGAAGAGGGCAGAGAGGATTCAAATCTTGCTGACCATATCCTGAAAATATTTTGTCTCCTCCAAACTGCCTGAATCAACACAAAAAAATATTGTTGATGATTTTTTTGTGGAGGGTGTGAACTTCAGCAAAAACAGTTTATGGCAGTCTATACTTTGCCAAATGAATTTGCCCTCAAGAAGAAACGCCTCTTAATCAAGTTGATACATATCTCTGTGACCTAAACAATTTAGTTGTTCACATCATCACCCGTATACTCCACTTTGCCAAGAATAAACATTTTCCTCCTAATGCCTAAGGCCTCTTTTGGCTATCAGGCTATATCTGAAACTCCAAGACAGCTATTAGTTTACTCAAGCACACTTTAATTAAAAGACATTTTGTTCCAGCATCACATTATTGACTAATGTAATCCACAGGGACATATTGCTACGCCTCAATAGTAATTGCACATTTTGAAAACCATGCAAGTCCAACTTTCCCAGGTTAAATTGATAGACAATTGGACGCATTTCAAGCACAGCCATTCGCTCTGATTTCACCGGCCCTAATGATGACAAGACCTCCTTGTCTTCCTGAACGTTCTCCAAATTTGTCACACTCCATCGAATTCCAACGTGGTGTCGCCTGTGTTTGATCCACCTTGACTGGTCACTCGCAATCCTGATTGTAGTGAATTCTCCAGAGGACCAAATGTGGATTCCAAAGCCACGTGGCCTGCATTCCAGTCTGGCATGCGACATTCCCAGTTGCCTTTATGGAAAATAAAATGGAGTTGGCATGGCGGACGACGAGCCTGACACTAACTGTCTATGCCAACCACCAGAATGCCCACACACACTCATGGCATCTGAACCGTCTACAGAATGTTACTGATTGCCCTGCATCCAAAACCCCAGAGCCTTCTAATATGAAAGAGGGGCCTAATACCCAGCGAGGCCCCAGTCAAGGCCTGAGCCTAAATTTAAAGTGGGACCCCAAATCTACCCCCATGGCTTTGGGGCAAGGCTAGTCCCTGGCCACAAGGTCCAGCTGTCACACAGGGGGTATTTATAGGCACCACCAAACACGTGCCTCTGTTCCAAAGTGATAAAAAAGGGCCATAAAACTTTGTTGGTGCTCAACAAGTTAACAGACTCCTTTGGTGGCCAATATAACGACTTATCTTTATCTTTGGTCTGAACTTCCATTCACTCAAGGTGGGACAAAGCACACAATGCAATGCTGTTTAATTGGGACATACTACACCTGTCTATTTCACCAGTCAGACTTCATCTTATCAGTAAGGGATGGACTACTTTGCTTCTCTGTTCCAGGCAAACCACATGCTCAAGTAGTCCTTGTGATAGTAGACGTCAGTGTTTTGTTGCTTTCAATATGCACAGGGACAGAGGTTGGGCTAAGGCTAACTGATGTATGCTATCAATTTAAAAACCTTTAAATCCTGTGTATGTGGTAATGTGTAGATACTTTACTTGCAGAGCTGTAAAATATAAACACGGTCTGGGTAGTGACACCTACATTATGTTATTTCTGTGAGTGTGCAAAAGAAAACTACTTTACTCAATACTTTAATACACTGTATAACATACTGTATGCTGTATCTGGTTCACACAAGATACTGATGCCACCTTGGAGACTCTCAGTGTCGGGCCCCAAGGGTGTCTCCCAGGTGGCATCAGTATCTTGTGTACCAGATACAGCATGGCATATATGTATGGCATCAGCTACAACTGCTACTGATACATGTATGTGTACTATCTTTACTACTATTTCATGTTAAACAGTGTATTAAAGTGTTCAGTAAAGTAGTTTTCTCCTGAAATACCCGACTACACTACTGCTGAGTAGTCCTAGATTCTGCTTGTCTGTGATGTTAACTTAAAGAGAGAGGAAGTGACAAAGGTCTGGCACGGAGCCAAAAACATTTACCAGAGATGAGAGATGAGGACATCAGTTGCAAATAATGCAACGGGCCCCTTTTGACACGCTAGGAAAAATGAATGGCTTGATTGGGGGAGTCGGATAAATCCATGCCATGAATCCAATGTGACTAAATAAGGAGTGGGAAACGCTCCTTCGCACGCAAGAGTTTGGCAACTTGTTACACGAGTGGACACTGATAAAATGCAGCGAGCTTTAGGAGCTCTTCCGTCCTGAGAAGAAAAACACAATATCTCGCCAAAGGTATGAGAATTTCAATCAAAACTGAGACTGTGAATCCAAAAGTCAATCCATCTGATATTGAAAGTTTTGTGAGCACCTATTTCCCATGCAAGGGTACACATCGGTCTGACTTAGGTTTTCTGATGGATGGTACATTCTAGCCCAGACAACCAGGGACTTTTGGGGGGTCAGATATTACATAACAGGTATGTTCCAGGAAAGTAAAGATAAGCAGAGGAGGATGGCAAGCTTTCTCTGTTCAGATGGCTGCACCAACTCAGAACTATTTGGTCCAGTATCACTAAATTACACTCTAAATGTCAGACGCAATTGTTGCTCCACTGTCAACAGTCCGTGGACCACAACCTCGCTTGTTACTGTACAAAGTCAAGCATTGACGGTTTGTCTCACTGTAACGATGATGTCTATTAATACCTAATAGCGACAATAACTCAATGTTGGCGGCAATGCCGGCCTGGTATGCCGGAGCAAAATGTCAGTATAGGTAGTGGGTTTCATCTCGTAGTATTCTCCTCATGTCACATTAACGTGATCCCCTCATTGGAGCCTACTGTAGCTTCAGCAGTTAAGGTTTCGCTAATGAGCAAACCAAGGGGAACTTAGTTTGGTTTACTTAGTAGGTAGTGCTCTGTGTATCATGGCCCCATAGGAATGACTTATAGCGAGGAAGAGGACGAATAAACTAGACCTTTTCTTCGTAGGTAGATAGTTCCTGAAGCAGTCAGTAATGATTTATGACATATATTAGTTGTGGCTGGTTATTAAATAATCCAAACAGCTCCTATTTGGGCAATACAGTATGCACCTGACCTTGGCGTGATGTTACCCATGTGTGTAGGGAGTTAAATGCATGTTGTATTCAGTCACACGACATGGCAACCAGAATGCTGCTCAGCGACATACTGTCACCAGGCGTATGGATGGGTGCATCTAGAATATCAACCACTCATCAGCCCATAAAATAGTAAGGCCATGCAAGAATACATGACTCACTTCCATCTCTCATTGAGGGAATTATACTCGCAATGGGAAACATGAGCAAATCCGTTTTCCTTTAGAGCTAAAGATGTTCAGTTCTGGTCTCAAAACGGGTCGCAATTCCCGTAGCAACAGCGTGCATTCGAGCTATTGAGGGAGCAGGGCAGGGTGTCTGTAAACTGAAACTGACTTATCAAGCACCAAATTCCTCTGGACGCGCAATGCGAGTGGATATCATCGTTACAGCGTGGAGATCAAGAAAGGGATCAAGTACAGGCTGTTCTATGAATAGGGACAGCAAGACGACATATGGATGAAGCGGACTCAAATACGGCACTAAGTCATAAGGTTAGCCATCTGTCTGAAGTCCTAGTAGGGAATTCCACAGATTCAAATTCCTGTCTCGTTTGGTGATCCTATATTCTGCCTCTCATGAAGAACCTTAGCAATTCCTCTGAGTACCAGTATCAGTTCTGTGTAAGGCATTGAAGAGATGTCAGACTGTTTAGTACGACTATGTTACCACAAGGAGTTAAAGCTTTTAAATGCACCGTTAAGATTGGAAAGCCCCTTCAGTACCTTCAGCATGTTTATGGCGCATTGCTCTCGGTCACCTAGCTGCCCTAGAACACCATATAGACTTCCATATAGGGTGGAAGAATATTGCTTGGAGTGGGGCGGATACCTATAACTACATCAGAGGCATGCAATGGTGTTTCCAGATCATAAACTTTGTTATTGAAGCTGCGCTTGGCAACTTCGCACTGTGGCGGCCCCACGTGGCAGCAAGAGGTAACTGTCTGAATTGTTTTTTAAA
>OOFE01012386.1:25761-37087 GCA_900323365.1 Monocentris japonica | reverse complement strand
CTGTGAACAAAGTGAGATCCATAAAGACATGGTTAGACGAATTTGGTGTAGAGGAACTCTATTGGCCTGCACAGAGCCCTGACCTCAACCCCATTGAACACCTTTGGGAGGAAGCCAGGCCTTCTTGTCCAACATCACTGCCTGACCTCACAAATGCTCTTTTGGCTGAATGGGTACAAATTCCCACAGACACACTCCAAAAGCTTGTGGAAAGCCTTCTCAGAAGAGTGGCGGCTGTTATAGCAGCAAAGGGGGTCCAACTCCATATTAATGCCCATGGTTTTAGAATGGGATGTCCAGCAAGCTCATATAGGTGTGATGGTCAGGTGTCCACTGACTTTTGGCCATATAGTGTAGCTGCCTTACTGATCAAAAATCTGTGCTCTAGCCTTTTGGCTGGCTTGATGTGTTTAATGTTCAGTACTGGAATCCCCTTGCAGTGTAGCTCTCACCAGCCTGCAGGGATAACCTAGTAACCACCTACGGTGTCCCAGCCTATATCTGTCATCCACCCCAGTGAGTTGCAGGGATTCGTTCTGAATCTCCTCTGATGCTGTTTATCCAGTTCAGAGGTCAGAGTTGATGACCCGCTGCTCTGGACTGTCATCACATGATCCTACATTGCCATTCCTCAGGGAGATGACCTGTCAATCATATGAACTAGGATGGAAACCATGGTCAGAGGTGATGCTTAAATGTTTTCTACTCACCGTAGCTCTGACATTGACATTTCAGGATGATTGTAAATATTCTTTTGACACGCTTCAATCAATAACTTTGCATCCTCTCTTAATTTGCCAGCTCCCTAGGGGAAAGTCAGATTCACCTCTTATTACAGCTTTCGAGAGTAATGGCAGCAAAACAGATTCACCCCTGAAGGTGACATCAGTATTCAGATTTTGATAGGGTGGGGGCATGGCCTTTCTTTGCTATGACTGATCATATGATGTCAAAGGTGTTCTCATCCTTCAGATGTAAGATTTTAGTGCTAGAAACTGAAAGAAGACGGGACAAGGTAAATGTTCAGAAGGCTGTAGAATCGTAAAAGTGAAATAGTGAAAGAAAAGAGGACTGGGCACACAAAGTCCCATCATTATTAACACAGTCATAGTCCTTTTGATGTTTTGATCATTCACTAGATGTTGATCTGTGGTATGGATGATCCTCAGTTGAACTTTCTACTTTTTCCCCCAGTAACGTTTTAGAGATTGGAATCTGTGGATTATTTGCGTGTAATTGTTGAATTGAGTTAAAGATTGGGAAGATTGAGGATCAGTCTCCGCACAGGCCAGAGTTATCCAGAAATTTCATCGACTGAAATTTGGTTATGGACAGGCTGCGCTTCATTAGCACAGAGTGAAGCTGTTGAGACTTTCTCAGCTGGCCCGGAAGCACAGTTTAATAGACTGGAATCAAATCTTGTGATGGAAAATGGAATGAAAACTCTGTGGGAGAAAGCAAAGAGGAAGCAGCTTTTCAGTCTGAAGTGAAGTTTATGTTCTAAGATTTGCTCATTGGATTTAAGTTACTCTTATTTTGATATGAAAGGTATGATTCAGCTTTTGGGATACTGACGCAAGGATACACATGCACACACACACACACACATAGACACAAGCACTATACCTATAGCACAGCTCTCCTTTTCTCTGGATAGCAATTCTAATTTACATCATGCTGTATATTTGACACCCACTCAAATTATTATTTTAGCCTTGGGTGTCACTACCACAGCTTTGACTCAACTTTTCGATGTTACACGCACAACTGTCATGGCTGCGTACCAACATCTGTGAGCACTGCTATGGTTTGGGCTAATGTTTTAATTGGTTCCTGAGAACAGAGGGCAAACCAAATTGCTTTAGCGTCCCAGAGGCTTTCTCTCTTAATGAGATATTCTCCCCTCTCTGGATCAGAGGGGTCCTGACCCATGTGTCGTCACTGGGATATTATTGTAGCACATTTAAACACGCTGAGAGGTTAATGAAGGCAAAGGTCAAAGCGAAGCCTATACAGTGCAATGTAAAATACTGCTTCCATGCATCTAGACACAAACTCACGGAAAGACTTTAACAGATGAAGTGCTTACAGTCCAAATCCAACCGAACATTTGCTCTCAATCAGTCCATCTCACCTAGTAGACACCTCATTGTCCGTTCAGGGACCTCAATTCAACACTTAAGTCCAAAGGAGATGTCCTTCAAAGGAGTTATTTTGGATCCTCTTAAAACTGGAAACAATAGATTAGATTTTAAATTAGATTTTAAAACCACTGTGGTCTTCTTCTGGGACCCATCCTCCACCCTCACCTTTCCACACGCAATAAAAGAGAAGGAAAGAAACAAGGCAAGATGGAATGGAAAAGGGATGTCCTTCACCTGTGGTCATCTGTGACAATGACTCTTCAAACGGGAACAGACAAATGAGAAAAGATTATAATCTGTGAGGGGTTGTCGTGTGTGTGTGTGTGTGTGTGTGTATGTGTGTGTGGGGCACATTTCTTATTTGGACTCACTGTGACAACCAAGAGAAACAGAAGGAAAAGAGACAATGCGGGAAGAAGAATGCCAGTTAGATGACCTACTTATGCCTTAGGGGCATTTTGTTTCTTGTTGTTATTCTTCAAAGGGCCTTTTTGTTTAGATTGATGATAAAACAGAGATGTCAGAGATACCGGGAGCAATCCTACTCTGCCGATAACGGTGTCTGTGACATCTACCTCCTTCCCGCCCAGCTATGCTGAGATATTACAGATTGGGCTGAGATCCGTTTTTTTGACTGCCCCAGGCCCCACAGCATGATCTCGTCCATGCATAGTCCTCTATAAGCAACTAAATCGATCTGATACACGTCGCTCCCCCCCTGCAGGATCCGTTAGATTAAGAATCAACTGAGAATGATAACCTACATTCCGTTCAAACCATAAACCTGATGATAACCTTGTGTCAAGTAGAAAATAAACACATTCGGTTGCTATTTTCAGAGTGGAATTAGTTTTCTCCGCTTTTGTTAACCAACAGAGATTGTAGTTTTGTAAGCGCAAGAGCATTTGAAATATATCGCTATGAATGCAATGGCATTGAGATGGATAGAATAAAAGTCGCCTCTTTTGTTCAAAGGGTGATAACGGTTTGTGGATGGAGTCTTTCTGCTTCAACCACAAGACTGATGCACCTATTGTGCTGTTGTTTTTCCACTGTAGTTCTGCCGCAGTGAACGCTCTTTTCACAAACACAGTGCCCAAGCAGGGCCAGGTAGCTGCTTTGACTGACAGGCTGATTTGTTGCGTTCTCCATCACTGTTCCTCTCCACCAAACCGAGACAATTAGATCTACAGTCACAGTGCTAATGTCAATCAAACGCCTCCACTGTTTCAATTATACAGTAATAGCTGCATTCGTGTGTATGGGTCTGATTGAATGCATGTGTTTGTGTGCCAGCGTTTCTGAGTGAACGAGCACGTGTATGTGTTGATGTGTTTTTAGTCCTGTGCCCGTGGAAATGAGTGCAGTGACCCGCAAAAGCACAAACTTATGAAGACATGCTTCCTCATAATGCCAAACCTTAATACAATTTAGAGTGGGAGTTTCGCTAGCTCACTCTGCTGCTAATCTAATAGGGCCCGTTCATGCTGACGCTAGGCGAGGCTGGTTTGAGAGGTACAATTTGAGGGAGAGAAGAAACTGGCTCTGCTGCTGACTCTGAGAATCCCTCTTGTGGTATTTCAGAGGAAATGGATCAGGAGAGGAGAGAGGGGGTGCAGATTTTAACGGCGGGGGAAATCAGCCTCAGCTGGCCTACTCGCTGTCTCATAACGTGATATGGTTGCTCGCCTCATTAACTTTGCATCATAGCATATCATGACCAAGGCGATGCTTGTGTGTGTGTGTGTGGAGGGGTGTTTTAATTTTGATCACTGTTTGCATATTACAGTACATTCTGCAGTGAGGGAGTGCTTGATGTACTCAGCTTTGCCAGGGAAACTTGTTTCATAGCCTATCCAGAGACAGATACAGCCATTACAGCATGCAGCACAGCCAGGGAGAAACGCTCCATACTGAAACACAGAGCTCTGACCCAGATCCCAGAAGAAGAAGGTTTTTCATCTTTCTTCTCTTTTTAGAACAAAGGCTCATCTAGCCCTCAGATATGTGCCTCCATTCCATTCTTTTGTGCATTTCTACCGTTTTCTACTATTTCTGTGTTTGGAGTTTTTGAGATTAGATCCCTGTGGTGAGGAGGGAAAGCAGCTCTGTGGAGTCTAATTGATGAAAGAACACCATCCGGTTTTAGCATGCTCCCCAATTAGGAAAAAGTGCAAAACGAAAATGAAAAATATTGTGCAGGCTGGGTATCTATATGTGTTTGTCCTTGGAGCAGTCTTGGTTCCACTATATAACTTTTCCCTGCTTTGTTAGTGCGAGGTTGTATGACGCTGGCCAATCTCAGCACATTTCTAATCATGCAAAATGATATCGCCCTTGTCCAACCGCCTGCACTTCACCCTGCACGATTCTCCCTCGATCCTTCCAATTTCATGGAAAATTAAATTAACATAAAATCAATTAATGCATTAATTAGTGTTCTTTAATTACTCAAACTGGAGTATAGTTATTATTTATTCCATAATTAATAGGCTGTAATTAATATGGCTGAAATCAATGTTAAACACTATAATCTCACTGAGTAAAATGAAGGACATCTGTGGCTCATCAACAAGTTGTCTGGACCAATGAGAGATCTAGTGACACTCTGAGCAGCCCATAATGCAACAGAATGATCAGCTTATATAAGTGAATGGTTGCCTGCCTGAGAGCTCCTGCTAACCAGGGACATAGCCCCTCATTTAGCCTACAGCATGCAGTGTATTGATTTTCAACAAGGGTGATGATTTTGCCCTCTAGCAAAATGATAAGCTTTGTTTTTTCTTTTTTAGTGATCCATGCTAATTGTCACAGTCAACATGGATATCTCTGTTAATACTATTGAGTCATGGTGTGTGATTTTGTTGTAGCGATCACCAGGATTGTGGAATAATGGTTTGCATGACATGTAACATTAATATCAATTACACTTACTGAAATATATTGTTTTTGTTAGTATTACTAATGTATTTTTACAAATTACAATAACCAATTTCTTTCTAATTAGATTTAATGGATTATTCATTGTTGGATTTTTCTCACTTTGAAGGGAAAAATGCAATTTTTGTGTGCTATTATATATCAACTTTCTACGCAGGCTGAAATAAGGGTTAATTGTGGTTGTGTCTAATAATCCATTTTAAAAATATAGTCTTGAATTGGCTATTCAACTTAAGGTTTTATATATTATGGAGGCAAAGTGATCCAAAAGTAACTAAAAGTAATCACATTATTTTACTGAGGTAGAGTAATCCAACAGTGTGTCTTCATGCCAGTCGGGCCCCCTCCCACCCCTCTCTTCCTCTCTCTCTCTCATCTAGCTGCTGGGACCACAGTTGAAGGTGATACGCAGCTAATTAGCAGAATTATCAGTGACCCCGTTAACAAGCCCATCATTTAAACCTGTACGTGTCCTCTGAGACTCCAACACTACCGCCTGGAACCTAAGGAGGGAGAGAGAGAGGGGCACAGACTGAGAGAGACAGAGACAGACAGAATGACAAACAACAGGACAGGGACATAGAAAGATGTGAAATCAGCGGATGCAAGAGAGTGTGATGGATCGGGCTGAGAGGCTGAGAAGAGAGGAATGAGGAACCAGGGAGACGTCACAGCGAGGTAACAACAGCAGTGAATTGACATTTGAGGGGATGAATATCACACAGAAAAGAGGACAAAGAGTTATCGTGCACTGTGGAGGAAATAGAGCAGTTAGGAGTTGATGGCTTAATCCGGAAGAGCCCTTTCCAGGGAAAAGAGGAGAAGAGTAATGAAAAAAGGCGATGAATGGGCTGAAGTAATGATTTGAGTGTAAATGAGGATGGACGGCCGTGCTCCTCCTGCGCTGTCCTCACCTCTGAGTCTCTGACAGCCCACAGCACACAGATGGCACTGCTAATTACATACTGCAAAGGGAGAGGGGCAGCTCCTACTCTCCCACGCTGCACAATCACAATCTAGGTGATAGGATGTATATGTGTGTGTGTGTGTGTGTTTCTGTGCGTGTCAGTATGTGTAATTTCCACAATTGTCTTACTGACACACGTCTCTGTAGTGAAAAGGAAGCACGTTTTATGATGGTTGCTCGCAGTTGAAGGTCTCATTAGCGCATAAACACACACAGAAGTTTCTGTATTTTCTCCATGTGGATGAGGCATAGTGGCAGTTCAAATACTGGTCGTCCTCTTTCAGCCCCCGGCTCACTCACACATGCCGGCATTTGCCCACACAGACATCCACCCACGCGCGTACACATGCCAAACAAAATCTCTGTCATAGGGAACTGTCCAGGGTCCTGACAGAGTGTCTCACTGGCCATTATATCCCTACAGCTTCTACCTTAACTCTTAAGGCACATCGATACACGGTGGAATGATAGCACAACAATTTGAAAGATGAGAATCTGCGTGAACTGTGGTGAAATGAGACAAAATATGGCAAGAATGAAAACACTGTGTGCTACGGCTGAGTATCAAATACAAATCATTCATATACCAGTAACCTATTTAGTTGCATAACACCAGTGATTATGTCTGCATAATTGTGCACATTGGAGCCGAGAGATGCCGGGAATATTTACTGTGAGAAGACTGGTGCTGACTGACAGGGTCCCTTTTATTCACCACCACCCTCCCTTTGACTGCTTACTCCCAAAACTGCCATCAGATCCATTGAGTGGAACATGTCTGTGCAGCCTGCCAGCATCACCTCACATGTCCCACTGTTGAGATTCTGACAGACCCAGCCTATTTGCTAAGCGGGAGACTGACTTTGGAGAGGCAGAGGACTCGGATGGTGGGTCAGGGGCAAAGGTACTCTGGAGGTAAAGGGAAGAATGGAGCTAGGGTGGTGTGAGGTGGTGGGGACTGGATATATTAATATATAAATGAGTGCATCAGCTTTTTGGGAGATTGGCCTGTTGGTCAACTTACCTGTTAAGTGATGAGAACATGGACACCAAAATCCTTCATGTGTCCCCAGTAGATCATTTGCTCTGGTGCTCCAAACTAGCACTTTAGCATACACTATGTTATGTAATAGTAGGCAACGAGTCTTGTCTAAAAGGTGAGAGAACTAGCAGCTCCAAAGCTAAATGGTAAGTAATCTTAAATGATATGTGGCAAAGTCTGGCAGTTTTGTATCGGACAAATTGACATGAAATATGATACAAAAATAATCTACTGTTCAGAACTAGCAGGGCCTCCTGTCCTTGTTTACAAAGGAAGTGAAAGTGGTGGGCGGTGGGAGATTGTGCACAGCTAAAAATCTAAAAACTATGTGTTGCTAAATTGCCTGAACTGGATCCAAAAATGAACTTTTCTCAGTTGTATTGATTTACTTGAGACACACATATACACAAACATACAGATAACAACATTTCACCCCCTAATAGAAATACAAAGTAACAAAATAAGGCAAGGTATATATCTATATAGATATATAGATAGATACATATGCAAGTGAAAATACCCACTTTCAAACCTGTGAGTCCACGTCAGAGAGTTAAGTGATCGAAAAGTGAAATGGGGGGGGCAAACAACAAATAATGAAAAAAAAGGAAAAATAAGAAGCAAAGGCAAAAACAGGTTGGTTAATCAAATCTGAAGACATTGTACATAATCTGGGATGGCATGTCACACTATACATTACACATTACACATACATACACCTCTGACTGACTCTGACCTGGACAGCTCAGTCGGTAGAGCATGAGACTCTCAAGGTTGTGGGTTCAATCCCCACATAGTGTCAACTATCACCTTTGGATAAAAGCGTCTTAAAGTTATGAGAAGGGGGTGCAGAAGATTTCCATTTTAGTAGGATTTAGTGTCTGGCCAAGAAGGTAACAAAGGCAAGTAGGTCTACTATCGCTCTCTACTAAGGTAGAGAGCGATAGTGAGGGTGGGACAACCCCAAACAGTGCAATGATAGCATGTGGTTTAATTGGTTTCCCAATCATCCCTGACAATGTTTCTAAAAGTTCAGCCCAGAAGGCATGTAAGGATGGACAGGAGCAAAACATATGTCCTTGTGTTGTTGGAGCTTGCTGACTTCTATCCCAAGTTAGGTCCACATCTCTGTAAAACTATAAGTCTGACCTTGATTTAGTTTTTAAAATGTGTGTGGTGCTGGGGGGAGAGGGGTTTAGCAGGAGAGTGAAGCTCGGTAAGGGGATTGGAAGGTTAGGTACGGGGGTGGATCCTGGTGTATAGGTAGAGGGAGGCTGGAAACTAGGATGTGGGTAGAATGAAGGATGTGGTGTGAGTGTTGTAGGACGAGCTGGGGGAGTGCTCAGGACCTTGGTGACAAGGCTATCACAGGTAAGCCAGAGTCAGGCTTCATCACTCAACACCACCACAACCAGCACAGCACAGCACAGCAGAGGGAAGAAGTCCACCATGGGAAATTAGACTCAAGCTTGCCCTCATTTCTTCTTCTGCCCTGGTGACTTTTCCTTCTTCTCCCTCCTCCCGCCCCTCCCTTTCCAATCTCTCCCTCCTTTGCTCCTTCAGTTTGAATGGTTTTAGAAGCGGGTGAGCCTTGAGGAGTTGGCTGAGCTTAAAGTGCTTTCTTGTTGTGCAGATAGTTTGTGGATGTGGTAAACATTATTGTATTGGGAGTAGAGTGTAGCATCTAAAGTTCACTGGGAGAGTTTTAGCCTGTGGAAGCAGTCATCTGCTGGCATTTTATATGAAAAGTGCTAGTCATCCTCAGAGAGTTGCATAGAGTAAAGCGACAAATTCCCCAAACATGCAGAATAATATCAACCCAACAGCATAACTTTCAGAATGGTGTGTGTGTATGTTTGTATGCACAGGCACACTGTGTGTCTGCATTGCATGTGTGCAAGTGTGTGAGAGTGTGTCTCTTATGTTGATGTGCATGTATCCTAGGCTTTCTTGTGATGCCACCCCTTGTGCTTGCTCCACCTCATGCATACTACATCAAAAAGGGTGGTGACATCATTGCAGCGTTCTAGCAAGTACCAAGATAAATCAGAGGGATAAAAAGATGGATATTACAGATCACAGTGATCAAAACCTACTGTAGCACTGTGTCTGAACAAAGCAAGGCCGTCCCTCCTATCTGAGGGTTACAGATAGAGATATGGTTTGCTTCCAACCGACTTGGAGTGTTTTGGATCAAATGACCAGAAGCAGCAGGGGGGAATCTCTCCGCCTCTGCCTCTCTCTCTCTGTCATGCCCACACACATACACACACATATGTGTTTGTACACACACAGACATACATGCATACTACATGACAGCATCTGATGAAACTGTATGTAATTCACTGTTCTCTTCTCTATTCTCTATTCTCTCATTCGTGATGCAAAGTGTAAGCTGTAAATTTATTTTTAATCTTAAAAGTTGTATATGTTTGTTGCAGCTGACAATTATTAAAACAATTATTATTTGGGGGCATCCATAACATTCACTGGTACAGCAACCGCCAATATTGCATAATATTAGTGGACATAATATGAATATCTACTAATGTTCTTACGTCAATGTTTAGTCTGCTCTTTGTGAAAACACAGTGATATCTTACTTATCTTCATATCATTTGCTGTCATATTCTAGCATCCTCCTAATTCACTTTCAGATTAATTTCCTCTGCTGTGCCCCAGCTGATTATCATTACCACCTCTGTGCATATGTCACATTGCAAACAAAAGATATTTATAACAAGCAGTGGGCTTTGCACTAATGAAATTGGGAAGTAGAGAGAGGATTGAGCTGTAAGGCAATAGCACACAGCCAAAAGGTGTCAACACCACAGGGTATAGGAAAGTGTTGCTTGTAGGTTTTGAGGGATTAATAAGGTACTGTGCAAAGTTCAAAATGTTCTTGTTGTCAAGGCGTTCGTGATCAGATCATGAACATGATCAGTTTTCTAACATCATTCATTTTTAATTGCATTTCATTTTGTGTAAAATGCAAAAAAAAAAAAGCTGAATCATCAGGTGCACTGTGCAGGACAGACTGACAAGGTATGTCCTCTAAACATTTTACTGTATCGACAATGCTTCACAAGTCATCCTCCAGCTGAATCTCAATCTTCTCTGTCCCCTGTCTGACTCACCCCAAAGCAATGATAGACAGGGCGCCTTGGACGCACGCACACACACACACACACACACACACACACACACACACACACACACACACACACACACACACACACACATAAACACACGCATGTACACAGCACATGTACACACACACACACACACACACACACGCATGTACACACACACACACACACACACACAAACACACCACATTTATTGCTATGACCAGTGAGAGTTCATCCTGTTAAAGTGTGTATGTGTGTGTGTGTTCATGCATTTACCTATGTGTTACACACACTTACTGTGTGTATGCTTTTACTGTGTGTGTATGTTGACTGTGTGAGTGAATGTTGGTGCATGTGTGACAGAGTTACTCGGTGTGTGAGCGTGCCTCATCTTGTCTGACTATCGGAGGTAGTTTACTGCACTGCTGCACCGCCAACAGATGGCCATTACCATACTGTAGCAAACTCCACACTAGGCAGAGACCTCTCTCACTTTCAGCGAAACCTCAGCCACATCATAACACTATGACATCAGTACTCTCCCTAACATCCATAACAAAATAAATGTTCTCCCTTCAACAGTAAAAGGATGCGTTTATAGCTCTTCACTATTTATGGGCCGACACAGTATTACAGAGTGATTTCAGTGTCTGTTCCCCTGCAAAACACTTCCTCAGCGTAGAAGCTGTCAGGAAAATTCTGCATTGAACGAGCTGAAAGGAGATTGAAGAGGCTGAGTCCTTTTTAAAAAGTTTATATTCATCTCTTTGATCTGATAGGAAGAGTTGGGTGAATCCCTGAGACTTCCGTCTTGCTCTTGGTAGCATACTGGAGCGAGAGGGGAGAAAGAAAGAAGGAGTGAAAAAGGAAAGAGGACATGAAGCAATGAAACAGCTGTGACCCTGATTGTCAGTGTAACATCAACAGACTATGGTACCATACAGTGATGTCAAATCTCACACAGTAATGTGCACATAAACGCTGCACTCACAGTACCTAGAAGTATGCCTGCGTTTGTTCTGTGTGACTGCTTGTGTGCGTGTGTGTGTGTGTGTGTGTGTGTGTGTGTGTGTGTGTGTGTGTGTGTGTGTGTGTTTGAGTG
>OOFE01012386.1:0-23297 GCA_900323365.1 Monocentris japonica | reverse complement strand
CTCTCTCTCTCTAAATATGACCCCCTCCAGGGATCGTGTTTACCGATGGCGCCCACTCTTCAGACTTTTGATGCTCAAGAGCTCAGCGCTTGTTTTCCTGGCGTCACCAAACGAAAGCCCTCTCTCCACCTCACCACCCCGAATAATTAGTGAGGAGAGCGTATCCGTGGTGATGAGAGCGCTCTTTCCTCCGACCGCTATAATTACACCTCAATTTGTCCATACTGCCATCCACCACTGTGTGTGATAAACAGGCCGTTTGGTTTTTGAGTTTTTTATTTTAATTAACAACAGCCTCACAGGAGATGGAAAGTGACTTTAAACACTTGGGGATGCTTCAGACTAATTACTCCACATGCCACCAAATAATGAGCCAATTAATTAGGTAGAGCATCTCCAGAGTCATGTTACTGGTTCACACCCATATTCCAGGTGTACGGCTCCGTGACGTTGTCATTAATCTTTGGTCAAGGAGTTTGGTAATCGTCTAGATCATCTCGAGACATATTTAGCTGAGACGTTGTTATTTGTCTATTGCAATCCTGATGGTTAAAACCAAGGGTTGCGAAGGTTGCTTTCAAAATCTAAACCATTAACGGCTGAATGATTTCCTGCTTTAAAATGTCATCAACAACATAATCCACTGGAGCTCTCCAACTCAAGAATATAATATAATTAACTTTTAGTTTTGGGTTAAACTGCCTAAAATCCATAGAATATGCAGCTAAAATACCAATTAAATCATGTAATAGTGTCCTTATCACGATCTATAAAAAGGCATCAACCATTATTCCAGAAAGTGTACAATTATGAGTAAAACAAGTTAATAAAAACTGTAATCTGAACAGTGTTTTCACAGTAACTAACGGAGGACCTTTTTAATTGTAATCAGATTACTGTATTCCTCTTACATGCAATCTGTTACTTCCCAAACCTTGTTAAAACCTCATACAAATAAAGAAAAGGATCGATAACATAATGGAGGTCTATCACGGCATGGCATGCATGATATAAGCTGATTGATACTTCCAACGGGGCACATAGGAACAGAAAACCCAGGCACAGCCTTTCTTTCCAGGATGATTTGCAAAGTGAGCAGGTCCAAGATATGGAAACAAGCTGAAGGCAGACGATACGTTGTCACACAGCCCCTCGGCTGTCATCACATTCGTTTAGCCGTAACCGATATGCTGCTGCACGCCTATTCATCCAGAGGACGCACTGCCACATTGACTTTACATAGGGGACAGGGCGAATGACACCGACAGTAAGATCGGTCTCCACATTCACTCTGGCTGCTGAAGAAGGGGCATTGAAGCTACTGTATATTATTATATTATTTCAATAGTTTTGAGAATAATGAACAAGAACCAACAAATTAGAGCCCACAGATTGTTGTCAAGGGGAAGGTAATGTTGCTGGCCTTATCTAAAGCTGAGGTTCTCTGATGCATGCCCGAGTTTTCATTGGATGACTGCTGTCTGCACCAGCCAATGTGAGGTTAGCTCTATCATCTCTGTCAAAGCTCTTAGGGACCTCTGTCTGTAACTTGATATTCAAGCCTGTATGATCTTGACTCCCCTGGGCTGCGTGTGCCTTCTCACTCTCTCCCTTTATCTGCCTGCATCCCCGATTTAGTGTTGACCTGTCTTCTCCACACCTGTCAACGTATGCACGTCATCAGCTTCATCTCCGTGTCTTTGCTGACGCGCCTTAAGGTATACTGGTCACGATGATGAGCTTATTCAGTCACAGGAACAAAAGTGAACTTCTGATCTCAGCACACAGAGACCTAGGGGTCTCTCTCTCTCTCTTGCTCTCTCTCTCTCTGTCTTTGTCTTTGTGTTTCCCTCTTATGCCTGGAAGTGGAAGGTGAAGCTTGTAGAGACAGAGAGGAGGAGACAGGCTTAGGGGCTGTGGGCACATGTCCATGAGCGCTGAGAAGGAGACAGATGTGCAAATCTGGGCTGAGCCGGATAAAGCTCTGAAACTCCGCCACCTCTTCAGCAGATATACACAGGCACTACAGTTTGGTGATATGTGACTTCTTTAGTATGAGGAAGCCATTCTTGAAAAACGATCTCATAAAAGATTCTCGAGGGTAAAAGGTTCTACTAATACCCACTTGATAACCAAGGGCTATTTGCTTGATCTTCAGCTTACTTCAGTAATTCAAAACTATTGATTACTGTTGCGTGATCGCATCATCCCAAACTAACTGATCATCTCAAAGCCTCAGAAAAATATTCTCTTTGGTAGATCATCAGAAGAAAGTCATTGCAAGACTAAATTCACTGCTGTTGTTGATCAATCATGGATGAGGAAATTTTCTGCTATTAGACATTCTCTGTGGCTCAGTAGTTAAATCAGTCACAGAGATGAGTGTCCTGGGTGCAAATCCACAACTGAAATACCATGAAATTGGAATCATACATCAATAGTTACAAGGACTACCTGCAAAATGGATGGCATCTGGGTTCTGAGCAGTGTAGAGGGTCAACACACACTTGAAACTTAAATGTGTTTACTTTAACATCTGTGCTCTTCTGCATACGCCAGTTTACATACAGTAGAGCCTTGTATGCACAACCCTCTACATCAAGAAGGATTCTGACTGCTCCTATAAAGGTATCTTCGTACAGCAAGCCTTGGTCCACAAGGTATTTGTTTCCATGGGTAAAGCATCTCAGTAGTACTTGATTGTGATTGTTTCATCAGGAATTTCAGAGCAGCATGAGTATAACTTCCATAGATCTGACGCGTCAGGTCACTATAGCCCTTTTTCAGCATGAACAAGCCAAGGACTCCGTAAGGCCAAGTTGCACTTTTTTACTTTGTGTTGTCTGCTTGCACAGGGAGCTAGCAGTGTACTGCACTAGAACACTCTACCAGTCATCATTGTTTAATGCTGGGCCCTTTGATGTTTGTCACAGCGTGGATACACCTGCATACACTGGATACACAGCTATCCGAAGCCTTGTAATGTGATGTTGCTCCTTAAAGAGATTTCCAACGGCTCCTCTTCTTGTAGGCATCACTCTCTCTATCTCTCTCTCTCTGTGTCTCTCTCTATCTCACACACACAGGCCTGGTTTAGATATATTTGAAAAAGCGAAGGATTCGCATTGAAACATAGAACAAAGGAATGGCACGTTCATTTACAAAATGCTTTAGAGGAGGCCAGTTGAAATTCTGACAAAAGAATATATTTATTTCTTCCACATTCCTCAAAAGCAATGAAAGTTATTTCATTAACTTTGACACTAACTTTGTTCCTTTGAAATGTCCCTGTGTGTTTGTATTGCATCTTTACACACTTATAAGGCCAAAATCCAGTTAGAATTATGGCTCCTGTATCATTATTAGATCAAACTTGTGTTTAGAGCGAGATCTGTGGCTATGACAGGACAGCAGGTGTTTGGAGAGATGATGACACACTAGAAAAGGACAAACATTGTCTTGACAACAGTGAACAGCTGGTCTGGAGTGCGACACCTGTGTGCCCGCCCAGCGATATGTCGGCCCTCTCAGGTACAAACTTCAATCAGGCTTCGACAGCTGAACCGGAGCCGTTAGTGAAAATGCTAGCATTAGCAGTGCTGCCAGCATCTGTCACAAATCACCAGGCTTTCAGGGAGGGAGGACAAAGGATGGAGTGGGAGAGCAGGAGGTCTGGGGAGAAACATGAATCTGCACACCTGCCCTGTTCTCTCATTCTGCAAGGTCAAGTGTTCCATCAGTGACAGCTTCCCTACCTTGCATTCACTGCATAGTTCAACATTCGGGAACAACCTCAGGCTTTGGCAAGCCTCGGCAGATAAAATGGCAGAGTCACAATAAGTAGAGGTAATGGCTGGCGCTGGGTTTCTGTTTCATTTTTGTGACACCACATTATAGGTTTTATTCTTTGAGCTACAAGGACACATTGTCCTTTTGTGCTAATTACCAGTTCCAAAAAGGTCCCGCGACACTGCAGGACAGTAACAAGTAATTTAAGTCCAACTGATTTTTGTATCCGTACCCCAATTAGTCCAATTTTGGCTGTCATTACCGATATCAGTCATTTATAACACAGATGTAATCAATACATCATAGCCATAGTCTAAATACATTTAGAGTCAAATGACCTAAATTAGCGGAGGTCTCACAAACTTCTTCTATTCGACTCCATGTCCATTGATCATGCTGAGTGGTTGCTTAGCGATTGGGGAGATTAACAGGTAGTTTAGTAGTCATACATTAAGTTTCTTAGCAACAAGAAGAATGTGTAGGTGTGAGCAGAATGGGCATTTGTCATTTGAAATCTTGCCTTCATCACAAATGCTGCAGGAGCTATTTGGAGAGAACATAGTTGCAATGGAGACTCTTCAGCATAATCTGAATGTTTATGCTGGAGGAAGGATTCTGCAATTTGCTCACTAGTGCTCCTTTGTGCACTAGTAGACTTTTCTTTTAGCAACTAAAAAGTGCCGCGGCTTGTATGGAAGGATTTGTATCATCAAATGTATTTGTATAGCCCTTAATCACAGTTACAGTCTCAAAGGGCTTCACAATGCCCACGTTATGAAAACAATAAATGACGGCACACGAAACCCCCAACCTTGGACCCTCACAGAGGACAAGGAAAACATCCCACAAAACCTTGGTAGGGGCTACTCAGAGAGGGATCCCCTACCAGGATGGTCAGGTGTGCAGTAGGTACCGAGTTGGGGCAAGCAGAGTTTACAGAGTGAACACAATAAGGACACTTGGTGGGACATCCAGATCTGGTGTGGGGCGTCAGCAGCAGCTCAGTCAGCATGTGGTCCCCAACAGCATATGGACTGGGAGAACAGGACATGCAAGCTAAATGTTAAATGCTCATTGGCAGGAATCTGAGCTAGAGTGAGCTAACTGGTCCAGCCTTACTCTAAGAAGAGACTGAGCCAAACCCGTAAGTCCGCAAGGCTAAGTTTGGTCAAATGATAGAGAATAAATAGGTTTTTAACCTCAACTTAAAGATTTCAATAGAGCCTGCCTCTCAGATTGAGGCAGACTGTTCCAAAGATAGGGAGCATGGTAAGAAAAGGCTCTGTTACCTGTAGTTTTCTTTTTGACTGCTGGGACAGACAGATAGCCAGCATCCTGTGATCGTAGGGCGCTTGGCGGTATATAGGATGTGACAAGTAGCACGGTGCCAGTCCGTGTAATGATTTATATGTAAGTAGAAGTACCTTAAAGTCACATCTGGCATGAATTGGGAGCCAGTGTAGTGAGGACAGAATAGGTGTTATGTGGTTGAATTTTCTCATTTTGTTCAGGATTCTGCTTGCAAATTGCAGATTTTTAATGCGCGCAGTAGGTAAACCTGAAAAGAAGACGTTGCAGTAATCAATTCTTGTTCATTAAAGCCTCCAGTGTCTCTCAGTCCCCTTTTACACCTGGCAATAACATGCATCTCAAAGGTGGATTGTGTCTCGATATGATTTAGCTGGATTACACATCTGGTATAAAAAGGCGCCTCAGATGTCCACGCTGAAAACAAATCACTCACAAGATTCCTGTGCACAATACTTCTCCTTGTAATATGGTCGCATTTAGAAATATTTTGCTTTTAAAAGCATAGAAGTCACCGAAGATAAAAAGTGTATGTTTGACCACTGCTAAGGATGAGGCAGTTTTGGTGCTTTCCATATGCTTCCTTACTGGATTTGAGTGTGCATGTTTATTTACATTCATGCAGCTGTATGTGGATTGGATATACAATTGCATTTACTCTTCGTTATGAATATGCTCGAATGCATCTGTGACAGATCTTCAGTGTTTTCTTGGGTGCATTTGGACCTGGATTTTTCTGCATTTTAGCTCTATTCTAACACAATCTGAACACCCAGGATGCATGTTAATTCCAGAGTTCATTTTGGTCTTACTTATTAATGAATCCTATTACTCCTCCAGACATGGTGAAAGCGTTAAGTAATAAATAGCTGAAAGATTTTGCAGTCCAAAACAGCTCTCTTAAACCTGTCCCCATGATTGAGACAGGCAGGTCACTGCACATTGACTGAGGGAATAATTTTCTTTTTTTTTAGATTGGAGCTTCCCTGTAATATAATTTTTTTTCTCTTCCAGCTGTCTAGCTACATCCTTCACCAATTTCCCTGTCTGACCCGTTCTGTTCTTGTTAAATGCTGTGGGAGATCAGTGGCTTTGGTGACTTCCCCAATCACCACCAACAAACCAACTCTGCCTTCCATTTGTCATGGATGGATACCTCACATTTCCAACACCCCAACATCTGTCATAGTTAATAGAACTGTGTTCTCAAATACACACTTTACCATATGGCTGAGAGAAAGTGACTGATTCAAGGAGCATGAGAGAGAGAAAGAGAAAGAAACAATGGGGCAGAGAGTGTGAGGGATGAAAGAGCAATGAAGAGTGGATAACAGGAATGTTAAATGGTGTTTACACTATCCCCAGATGTTTCTACACTGTATTGCACTGAGGCTAAAATTCCTTCTGAATTAAGTCTGCTCTCACTGGTATCCAAGAGCATTTCACCACACACCATAGAATTATCAACAATCATAAAAGTCAATAGATATAATTAAAAAGCAATTCATGAGTGACAATAAAGCTATGGCTCATAATTCTAATGAGAATAACCTTTCCACCTGGTGAGATGATGTTAACAACTTCCTTTTCTATTTCCTGTACAGCGTCATCTCATGTCCACCTGTTAAAGTGTCCTTTTCTCTTTTGGCTGTTGCCTGCCACCCCGCCACAAACCCAAGAGAGGTGAAAGGTCAAGGTTTGCAGTGTTGGGTCAAGACATGGCTGCTGTATTTATGGCCTGTCTGCAGTTCCCCATTTTATATGTCGGCGCAAAACGAGGCAGGATTGAGTGTCTGGCGACAAGGGGCATTTTTCACCCCTCCCTCTACTTACTTCTCCTCTGTCCCTCTGTTCAAGGTCTAGACTCTTTTCTGGCCTGTGAGGGAATCTATCAAGGACACACAGGTCCTCACAGCAGACATTTCTTTGAGAGGAGGACATTTTAAAGGGCAAACCAAGGAAAATAGCTGTATAAAGTGCTTGACAAATTAAGAGCTGATCAATCTTTCATCAGCATTGGGACTGACTTTTTTTTAACAGACCCCTATGGAGTTTAAGCTACCTAATTACTTGGCTAACTATCCGCACTATTATTATACAAACTCAGAATCAGCTGTCTATCCATTGCTTGTGTGAGGTGTATTTCAGGTGTATTTCAGTCACCTGTGTGCCTGTGTATTTTTGAAAAATGCATTTGCAAAAGTGCCTTCGTTGATGCTGGGGGTGAATGGTTGAGTGGTTTGTGAGTGTGTGTGTGGGGGATTGACAATTTCCTTTTCTTAAGACCACTTGCTCTTCCCTACCCTACATGGGGTTCATTTTCCATCATCCCAGTCAAGCCACAGACATTCATCACAACTTCATCTGTGTGTCTTATTCATCCTTGATAATTGCAGCAGACGTTTGTACCATCAACATTTCACTGTAGGCATCTGAATGATCCATTTTTACTGTGAGCTCATGCGCATCTATCCTTAGGCTTTGAAAGACTAGGGCAGGTTACAGTGTTATATTTTCTTGTGTTTAACGTTGAAATGAAATTCAAGCAGAAAATATGTAATTATTCTGAAAACAATAATGTTATTGCAATATATATTCACCACAATCTAATTTTCATATCAAGTCAGATAAGTAAGTAAGCAAGACATTTCCACTAGCAAGCCATGCTCAGTCATTCATTCATTTTCCATACCCCTTATTCCTATTCAGGGTCACAGGCCTGGAGCCTTGGGGACAGGTTGCCAGTCCATCTCAGACATAGACAAACAAGCACACTCCCACTCACACCTATGGGCAAGTTAGAGTGTCCAATCCACCTGACTCATTTAAGTAGGTGCTGTATTAGTGTACTTACAGTTTAATTGCACTATAAATGTGGAAATTAGTACACTGTAATTTAAAGTTGCCATGGTGGGATTTCAGTGTGACTTGAATATGTTATGCACAGTTTAACCATTACATAAAATGCTACTTTTACATATTGTATTGTGTTTGTTGTCATGCAAGTGGTCGCAAGTTCCATTTAAGATATGGCAGTAATTAGGCTGTTTACTTTTAATCATGATCAGCAGTTGTAGACTAAACATTAAGCATTATTCTAGAGAGTTTTGTACTCAGCCTACTAATAAGTATTTGTGTTATTGCATGATAAAGAAAAACATGTATGTCTTATCATATTACATATCATATTGGACTGTGTGTTGTTTTTTAATGTAGTTCTACAATGAATTTCAGCCACTCGCTAATTTATATGTAAGAGCTTGTAAGAGAACAAGCATGTCCACCCACAACATCGAGGGGGGCACAGGACTGACCTGCTTAGTACAGTTGTAATTTTGGCCAGTGGGCAGTTATACTGGAGCGATTGTGACTAAGTGCCTTGCTCAAAGGTACTTCATTGCTGGTGGAGAGAGAGCTTGCTTTTCACACACTCTCAGATGGTCTGGGTATTTGAACCTGCAGCCATCTGATTTCAAATCCTTCTTTTTTATGTATGTGCTTGTGTGTGTGTGTGTGTGTGTGTGTGTGTGTGTGTGTGCACGCGCGCGCGCGCGCGCGCACGCAAAGATGCACATGCACGCTTTTAACCACTCTGTTATATATAGGAAATGAACCCCTTGTGTGACGCAGCTTTGGAGTTATGGGTTCAATATGTGATCATAAGACAAGTTATGGCACTGTTACCAAGGACATGGGGCAGGGGATCATCGATCAGAAGGGGCCGCCCTGCAAACGGCCTCCTCTCCGGGGGGAGTTTATGGGGACAGGCAGGATCCCTCCAGTTCCCCATCCCCCTCCCTCGCCGGCTGTTCTGATTAGTGACAGTAAAATTGACTTTCTGTCTGGTCACAGAATGATACGTTCACTTTCAGTGCATTAGGTTTTACATCACCGTGATGCTGGGTAGATTTAGCATTTCAAACTTCTCCCTGGGCCTCTATGAGTGATGATAGCAGCTTTTACAAACGGAGGTAGGAGTGCAGGCTGCTGCACCACACTCCAGGCTGATGGATATACTTTATACACTGACTGATTTTTATTTCCTCTTTATGTGTATTACAAAAACATACTTTACTGTTTACTGTTATTGCCATACAATGCTTACAAATATCAAACATCCCTTCTAAAGAAAATGTCCCTGGATCATTCATCATGTGGTGCCTTCTTGTAAGAATGAGAGGAAACTTCATTGGAAATTTCTACTGTTTAAGCAAATATGAGGTTCATATTTCCTGGAGGAAAAACCACAACACAAAATGCATTCTGACTTAAGTGCATCTCAATATGTTCTGTTCGTGGTTCAAGCAAAAAAAAAAAATCCTAGTTACACATCTTAGCTAAGGACAAAAAGCAGACAAATGCCCTGCATTATATTACTGCCAAATCACTTTCCTCTATCCTCTCAAACCCCTCCTCCTCATTCTCTCTCTCTGCCAACCCCCACCCCTTTCCTGCTTTCTTCATCAATTACAACCCATGGATCCTCTCTCTGTGTTTTGAGAGAACGTATATAGGGGTTATTTTAATCTCATGATGCAGATGTTATTGTTATTTCATGATGTGTATGTTATTAGTGACCAGACCAAAGTGAACACTTTGAGAGTAATCTCCATCTGTCACTGCCTGTCACCATTCTGATTTGAAGCAAAAATCGAAGTGCACATCATCCATAGTTACAGGATGTTCCACAATTGACAGCTCTAAGTGAGCACAATGTTTAGAGTTGTGAATGACAATATTGACAAGTGCTGACAGGGGTAATCCTTAGAAGAATTTGAACGGTGTGCTGGTGTGCTTCTGATATTATTGCTTAAACTGATTGAATCCTTTCAAATTGTGAAGTGCCACACATCTGTTTCTATAGTTGGTCTAGAAAGGCATTGAGTGAGTGGTGTGTGTGTGCCTTGAGATTCTAGGCTGGATGCCAATGAATCAATAGAGGTTGTTAGTGTGTCTCTTGGTTTGGCTACTAATCAACAGGTTGTCTCAATGAAAAAAAGCGTCACACTTACCTACTGTATTGTGCTGGCTCACTGCCCCTTCTGCTCCTGTCACCATTTTATGTGTGCATGTATGTTTGCATTAATGTTTGTGTGCATATGTGTGTAAGTGTGTGGGAGTGGTGGTGGGGGGGGGGATTTCTCCTTTTACCTGTCTGCATTTATGTAATACAGGAAGGATTGCTGTTTGCAGTATACAGATCTGAACAGTACAATACTTAGTGCAAAGTATGGCTTTAAACTGTGGACACAAACACATTCAGTATATGTATACGCCCACACAAGTGCATGAACGCAGATATATATACACACACACACACACACACAGAAAATAAATCCTGAGGAAAAGAGAATCAACCATCAGCCTTCCCACAGTGTGTCCATGTAATACAGTACATTAGTTTACAGGACTTGGGTGCTGCAAGTATGCCGAGAAATAAAAGCTCCTATGTCTATATTTGTCTGTGAGCTCGAACAAGCGCTGCAGTACAGTCTTGCTTTGAAATTCTCAGTGAGCAGAGCAAGTCTGATCTACTCTCCTGGTGTTAGTGGTTTTGTTCAAATGACCGCAGACTGCCAAGCATGTTAGCATCCTGCTGACCCCCTTGTGCTAAACCTCTATAAATATGACAATACTGTAAATGTAATGTTTGTCAATTCTCAGCTCTCGGCTCTGCTCACGTGGCGTGATTCACTTGCGAATGGATTGCACAGGGCCAAAGCAGTTGGGATGTGCTGCCATCAGACAGGGCTGCTGCAGCTGAGTGATTAAAATGTGATTATTTGTGTGGCTCGGTGCTTGTTAGTTGGTGCTCTGCGCCAGTAGGCCGGCCGGGGCCATCCCACCGAGGTGGCGTGTCTCAGGAGCACTGGGAGTGAGCAGCCCATTAAAGTGCTGCTCAGATTTACACAGCAGTTAAAGTCAGACCGCTGGTCAGATCTGAATAGGCTTTATGAGTGCACATACATACGTGCACGCACAAACATCAACGCTCTTAAAACACAAACAACCCACAGCAGCATAGTTGTTACAGCAAACCTGCTTTACACAGCTACATACCAGCACATACTGTACAGAGCAAATAGAAAGCATAGAATAAGAATGGAATCAGAGAAAAGGTTGGCGCTGATGACGAAGGAGCAAGAATAGGCAGAACAGAGGTTACCTATTCACCTTATCCTCACCCTCAACCCGTGCGTCACTGTGTATGTCCATAAAGAAGGTGTAAAGCTGATTCATGCTGGCAGAAACAGACCGAGCAAGAGGGAGGAAGAGATGGAAAGAGAGAGGGCCCGAAATGGGGCTGAATGTGTGAAAAAGTACTCTGCCAATACTGGCCATAAAACCTAAGCGACGGCGGGCACAAACCTATGAATCACAATGTGACAGGATTGTAGAGTGCAGGGACAGGTTCCAACTAAACCAATACCCAACCTTCAGTCTGGCTCTGGTGACTGGCATAACTGACGACAAGATCTATGGAGGAGGAAATGTTAGAAGTGGCAGTATAACTTAAAGCAGCTGCAAACCATTTGAAAAGTGTATATATATAATATATATTTAAAAAGTATATATACAAAATATATATCTACATTAGGAAGATGTCCACTTAACTGGATTCATCCAAATGTACTATCTTGCTACTATCAACAGAATTAGTATGGAGCAGAGATGGCTTGGATGTCTAACCATCAAAATAATACCCGTACAGAGGATGCACAAGTGTAGAAATGCAGAAATCCTCCCATTGAACAATAGGATTCAATGACCAAAGACCTTACTCCATCTGTGCCAAGGCAAGGTTAAGTGTGAAGGCTGCACAAAACAACAGGAATGTTTGTGCAGATTTTCTGGCTGTATTGTGCATCTTTCTTGGTGCATCGTCTTTCTTCATTCGTAGGATGAAAGGTTTGCCTTATCGGTGTACTAGTAACAAAAAGTCAAAAAGTTCACACAATTTGCAGTAACAGTACAGTATCAAAACAATCATGGATTTGTTTTCCACTGAGAAGGTTTCATACCGTAGTAGAGAGTTTACAGGCTGAATCTTATTGGATTCGATATCACTTAATTTCATTCTTCCTCTTTCTTGCTGTACAGTATGTTTCCCATTGAGAGAACCACCTCAGGTAATTTGATGATGATGTACATATAGATCGGGGTCGCTGTTGACGGAGCACCCCAGTGGGAGTGTGATTGTGAGGTGATTCCAACAGCCTGTCTTCACTTCCAGATCTTTTGAAACCTTCTACAAGCCCACAGGGGAGACAGAAATACACAGCCTGCCAGGAAAAGACAAACGAGAACATTACATTCACGTTACATTACAGGCATTTAGCAGACGCTTTTATCCAAAGCGACTTACAATAAGTGCATTCAACATAGGTAGGCAAAAGAACTACTAGTCACCAGAAATTGTAAATGCATTTCCTTCCTAAACAAGCATCTAAGAGCAGAACCAGTGCTAAGGTAAGTGATAAGAGTAACAGCCATAAGAGTTTCCTCTCATCAATCGTTGGCTCACTTAGCTGTTTCTGTCTTACTTACACAGATTGAAATGGGAGCATACTCTTCAATCGTCTAATCGTTGTCATAGTGACCGGGCTCTGCCAGACACCCTAACACTCTATTTTAGGAGGCTTGAACTGTGGCTATGTATTGAGAGCTCATACAAACTTGTGCCATGATTCTTTGGATAAAAGCATCCACCAAATGGCATATGCTTAAGAATCTTCTTCTTGTGTTTTGAAACATTCACTCCAAAATATTACTTCTTCTGCATGTCAGATCTTGAAATGTGGAGGGAAAAAAAAATTGATATCTGAAAAGTAAACAATCTTGACCAAATTCTTACTTGATTGCTAACAAGCTGTGAGAAGAAAAGTCTCTACACACAGCTTGTAACCACTCAAGTAGGCATTTAGTAAAGAATGAGAAAAAATCTTTGCTCTACCAAACATCACTGTCCTGTAACAACATGTATGAATGTGTCAACACAGTGTATGAGATATGTAGTCAATATGTTTTTTTCAATCTCAAAATTAGTGATTTTGTTTTGTTTTTGGAACTTATGAACCCAGAACTCTGCACAGTAAAAAAAGTCTAGCCATGTTGAATGCATCGTTAGCATGCTTCTACTGAGCTTCATCTTCAGTAGTTTAACTGTAACAGTTAAGAAGCTCATCAGAAATAGGCAGCAGTTTTGCATTTGAATTAAATTCAACATAATATATTAGACCTTGTTTTGTTTTTTAGTAAGGAAAATGATTATGCTACATACTCAAGATGTCATGTTTAATTGAAAAATCATCATCCTTTTTTTAAGCTAGTATTTTGACTAGTATCACTAGTATTTTAAGTATTGTGTGCATGAGATAGTACCTCCATTGTCTCAGCATGTAGTCACAAAGTTATGCAGCGTTCAGAAAGTATGGCATCCATTTCTCTAACTTTGTCAACAGATTACAGATTTTCCTTCATTATGAACCCACAAGAAGACTGCAGTAATATACACCGATCAGCCACAACATTAAAACCACTGACAGGTGAAGTGAATAACATCGATTACCTCGTTACAATGGCACCTGTCAAGGGGTGGGATATATTGAGAAGCAAGTGAACAGTCAGTTCTTGAAGTTGATGTGTTTGGAGCACGAAAAATGGGCAAGCATAAGGATCTGAGCGACTTTGACAAGGGCCAAATTGTGCTGGCTAGACGACTGGGTCAGAGCATCTCCAAAACGGCAGGTCTTGTGGGGTGTTCCCGGTATGCAGTGGTTAGTACCTACCAAAAGTGGTCCAAGGAAGGACAACCGGTGAACCGGCTACAGGGTCATGGGCGCCCAAGGCTCACTGATGCGCGTGGGGAGCGAAGGCTAGCCCGTCTGGTCCAATCCCACAGAAGAGCTACTGTAGCACAAATTGCTGAAAAAGTTCATGCTGGCTATGATAGAAAGGTGTCAGAACACACAGTGCATTGCAGCTTGCTGTGTATGGGGCTGCGTAGCTGCAGACCGGTCAGAGTGCCCATGCTGACCCCTGTCCACTGCCGAATGGTTTAAATGTTATGGCTGATCGGTGTAGCATTTCCATGAACTTCAAGGAGCAGCAGCACAACTTTGATGTCTGTCATCATGGCTGCAGTTGTTTGTTTGCTGAGCCTCTGACTGAGAGGGTCTGACTAGAAGGGCCAGAACTGACTGAAGCTCCCACAAATAGCCCATTGCACAACTTACAATGTTGCCTATCATCCTCCTCTGTCTTTTTGTCTCTGTGTGTCTCTCTGCTTGTACTTGAGCTGTATGTGAGGGCTAGCCCAGTCTAGCTATTTATTTTGAGCAGAGGGTGACACACAGACAGACTCCCTGCAGTTAATTTACGTCCCAGCATATCTGACCTTACCGTCTTGGCAACACAGTCTTTCACCGTTAAAAAATGAATTATCTCCTGTTTTTCTCTTGTTTCCTTGCTGTGGCCTACTGAGCACTGATGCTGCTAATGAGAAATTGCACAGCAGGACAAAGACAGAGAGAGAATTACAACTTGCTGGCCTAGATTAGAAATCCATAAACAATCCCTTCAGAAGCGATGAGACTTCCTGTTTTCCTGATGCCAAGCCCAGCCATACCCTTGAAAAGTGAGCAGGAGGAACGAAGCAATTTATTCGCAAAGTTGTTCTTTCTTTTTTCTTTCTCTTCCATTCCCCTGCCTCTGTTGACTTAGACATTACCTTGAATTGCTAACATCCTGTGTTAATATAGCGTATAATGTGACACTAAATATGCAGATCTGTACAGCACAACACCTGATTTCACATCTGAGTGTCAAAGTGCCATCTGTGGGGTCACCTGGTGGCCCTGGTCTGATGTCACGGGCAGTGCTGCACAGAAACAAGAGAGGGGAGGGGGAGGAAGAGAGAACAACAGCGAAAGAGAGAGCGAGAAAGAGGAGGGAGGGAGGTCATGTCATCGATCCGGATGTGGGACACTACTTTTTAAGACAAATATAATATCGGAAAAAGTGAGAGAAAGTACGACGACAGCACAAAGAGATAGTGGCTGGATAGAGAAGGGGAGCAGTGATCATCCACAAAGCAGCACCCACTCTTATCTATACTCAACTGCTTCAGCTGGAGGGCAGTGATGCACAGAAAGGAGCAACTCACTAAGACCTCAGAAATTAGAGACCTCTATGAGACCTCTATTGTGACTCATTGATTCAATATCAATGAGTCACAATTAGCAAGTACTTCTGCAGTAATTCCTACAAATGCAGCGGTATCAGTATTGCATTAGTTTTCAAGAAGTATTTGCAGTGTAATCTAGAAAATGATTATAATATCCCAATCAAATTTAAAAAGATAACATGGTTACTTTGCAATATTAGTGTACACCCGTATTTCCGTTGTTTTGATACACCTAGTATGTTAAAATATGTATATATATATATATATATATATATATGTATGTTTGGGTAAATGTGGGAAAATTGTGAATGTTCACATTTAGCAGATTTACCTTGTACAATCATACCTTCCAATCATTATGGTTGAAAATACAGAAGGTACAGTTTCAGTGGGTTTTTCCAGGCCACTTTTACTACAGAAATCAATGGAGAAATTGGACAGGAAAAAACTATCGTCGTAACTATTTCACCTTCTGTATTTTCAGAAACGGCGATGGGATGGTGATGATTTAATGATTTGAAACTAAACTTCAAGACCTGGACTGTAGTGTCATTCATAAATGAAGCATATATCCCATACTGTGTTTAAGTATTCTGACGGAGAGTCCAAGTTCAAAAAACGTTTCAAAGGAAACCAGTGTGCAGAATTGCCAGCAACAATCTAGATATGACAGCTGAGTCACGGTAATCCCAAATGTTGAACATATTTTCCCCGAACGAAGCAAAGGGGTTGAATACTCATGCAAGCTTGTTATGTTATTGTTATTTAAATGTTGTTATTTATATTTTATCCACATGCATTTCAACAATTTTGTTTTCACTTTGGTAGAATAGAGTGCTTTGCATAGAATCCCAAATAAATGTGTTTTCAAATTGGAACTTGAAACTTAATAGCACAGCAAAAAGTCAAGGAGTTTGAACTCTTCTGCAAGGCACTCTATGTATATGTAAATTGAAATAGAAAATACTTCAATTGTAGATGAAAAAAGAATGAAAATCATGTTTTTTAAGAATTTTAAAAGATAAACTGGCCCACTGCCAAAGTGGTTTCTCTATGTTTATGCTCAAACTGCTGCATAGTGTTGTGAGTAGAAGAATGTGAGTAGAAGAGAGAACAATGTGAGCACACTTGTGTGTGTGTGTGTGTGTGTGTGTGTGTGTGTGTGTGTGTGTGTGTGTGTGTGTGTGTGTGTGTGTGTGTGTGAGAGAGAGAAATTGGATGACAGTACGTTTGTCACTGCTGTCCCACTCCACTGCTCTGGAGTGGCATTGCAGATGGATGTCTTTCAAAATCTCCCGCGCTTCAGCGAGCATGCCAACTCACCAGCTCACACGGATGCTAAAAGTAGATAGAATCTTTTACTGCTATTTGCTTGACTTTGAGGAGCCTCTTCCTCACCCCCTCTCATAGGAAAACATGCTCACAGGTAATGGACTACCTGGATTTTCTTTTTAATATTAGTTTACTGCAGAATGAGCAGAGGGAAGCAGATGTCAAACATTTGCCTGACCTCATCTTTATGGCAACTGTGGGGATATGTGATGTCATATCTGCATTTCTTAGATTGCACTCTCAAAGCTCTCACTCCCAGCCACAAAATAACCCATCACCATTCAATCTTGGCTGACTGAAGAGATTTCATACTATTCCCCAGCTGAGGATGTGACAAAACACAATACATCAAAGAATCGTTCACAGGTAGAGTGAGATCTATTGTATCTTGTCATTGGCCTACAGCGATTTGCTGACACTGGCGGGTAGTACAAGGAGGAAGAAAGGGCTCTTCAGTGCTCCCAAATGTACTGTGTCTGCTCTGAGGCAGCCAAAGAGCTTTCTCCATTTCCATGCTCTAAGCAGGCAGGGCTCCACTGCTGGCTGTGGCCACCACACTGGAACAGGTGTCACACCTGGTTTGTGTGATCTCCGGTGTTGGGGTGACCTACTGGTCTCTAAGCAACACGCTTGTCTCATGGCTGATGGCCCCTGCAGATGTAAAAGTGTGTGTGTTTATGCATGTGCGTGTGTGTGTGTGCAAGAAAGCTTGTGTGCCTGTAATTTGTGTGCTTGTGCATGTTACTTTGTGTGCGTTCGCCCTGCGTACTTGTGTGTTTGTTTTTCTGTTTCCACTTGCCCATGCATACATATAGCATATATCAACCGAGTAGACAGAACAGCCAAGTCTCATAAATACCCGGTCATATATGTGAGAAACATGACACACACATGATTGAGCTGAAAAGGGTGCCATCACATTAGACACAAATAGAAAGCTCCTCCCCTGTTTTCCACATCCCCCTCAAACCCCTCCAGACAATGAAGGTATTCCTGGTTGTCATTTTACCTCCCCTCTTCTTCTGTTACTAAGAAAGCCCTGGAAATCCTTTCCCCCGGCCCTCCACCCCCACACACAGACACTCTCTCACACACACATGAAAACACACACACACACTCTAATACAACACTAATCTCCCACTCTCAGTCTCTAATGGAAAGGATTCAGCTGAGTAGCTTTGGAAAAAAAGCAGATTGAGAAGCGAGAGAAAGCAGAGAGAAGGATGGTATGCTCAGAGAAGGATGGCTTCTGAAAGGACAAAGGAGGGAATAGAGGAATGAGTTTGTATGTTAGAAGATCATGCAAGCATGAGAGAGGGAGGGGGTAGAGAGAGTAAAGACAGAACATGGCATCTAAAAGGGGGGAAAAAAGGAAAAGCACATCACGAGAAAAGGCTTACTTCCCCCCGCACTTGGAGCTGAAGAGAAAAACACTTTTCAGAAGTTATCCGCACCTACACAATCAGGGATTACGCTGCCTATCCTCACTCACTGTCAGCCTATGACGAGGCTGTGCCAGGCTGCCCCGGTAGTGATAACATGCACACGGTACATACAGCACATCTGGTTTGTTCATAGACACACACATGCACGTACTTCCTCTGACGCATGCTAGGACGAGAGGCTGTAAGCCTAGTGATTAGTGCTATAAATGAGCAGAAAATTACTCTGTTGATGTACAGTGGCGTGTGTGTGTGTACAGGGTTATGTGCATGCACTTGTGTCTTTTTATATGGAGTGTATTCTGTGTGAGTGTACACAGTGGCTCCCCGTGTGTGTGTGTGCACTTGAGTGTGTTTATGTGTGTGTGTGTGGTTCTCGATGTGCTGCATTCTACGTCAGCAAACACAGCGCCTCCCCTTCTCTCCCATGCTATAGTCCTACGTATGTGTGGACACAGCGCTCTGTATTTAGGAACGCGTGGGATGGGAGGGAGCAAGGCCATCTGGGAAATGTAAATGAGTGGAATGAATCAGCCTATCCAAACGTAGGCTGTGCATTAGGTCATATAGAGGCCATGTTCCAACAAAAGAGGATACACCCTTGTGTTGTCTCTCTGCCTTAGGGGTGGATGAGGGAGCTCATTGCGTTTGCCACTGGCAAATGAGCTTTTTTTACCATGGACAGAGACAGAAACATCAACTTTTCAATGACCTCAACTTGTTCTGCTGAGAGTATTGAATGCCTGTGGCAGGGAGTAAAACACTAAGTACAGATAATCCGATATCTGTTTCTCTCTCTAACACATGCATACACACCACATATGAACACACGCACACACGCACACACACAGGCCCCATAGCTGGGGTTAGTCTCCATGTAAACGTAATAGATGTGTCCCTGGCACTTTTTATCTGGAATCAACATGGTAGTCTCCAAGGAAACACAGCATGCTAACATAATTTGTCTTGAGTAATGTGTGTGTTTTTGCGTGTGTGTACATCTATATATTTTTGCATGCTTTTGCTTGTGTGTGTGTGTGTGTATGGGTCCGTATGTGTGTGTGTGTGTGTGTGTGTGTGTGTGTGTGTATGTGTATCTGTGGGGGAGCTCAGTAATGTGATTTGGTCTGAGGAATGGTCCGGGTATGTGCCCTGACACCCATTTATTCTGATCTAGGGCTCATTGGCTAGCATGAGGAGGCTGCCCCCATGCACACAGGTTATCAATCACATGTCCATGATAATCACACGGGGCACACAGCACTGTGATGGAGACAGGTGGAATTAGCCCAGGCTGTGTGTGTGTCTGTGCGTCTGTGTGTGTGTATATACACCCTTTCTATTATCAGTTATCTCATTACTCCTCTGTCAAACTCAGTCAGAGAAAAATGCTCATATCTTCCGAATCTTACAGGAATAGATAAAAACAATAACTTAGAAATGATTGGAAGTGGATGGACTCTGGACAGGCGTTCACACACACATACCTGAACAACACATTCTCTCATTACCGCCGTGATGCCCTGCAGTGCTATTAGGAAAGGTCGTCTGCCAGAAAATGAGAATAAAAAAAACAAACCAAGGAAGAAAAAGAAGTAGATACACGTAATGACTACTGAACCGCACGCTCCACAGTGAACAGAGAGAGAGAGACGGGCAGAAAGACAGGCTGGGAGGAAAACAGACAGACAGAGATAGTATAGGCAGCGACAGAGTTGACACTTGCTGCTTATATTACTGAGGCTAACACTGCTTGAAGCTGCGTCAGACGTCTGTTTCAC
Source organism: Monocentris japonica (assembly GCA_900323365.1). NCBI lineage: Eukaryota > Metazoa > Chordata > Actinopteri > Trachichthyiformes > Monocentridae > Monocentris > Monocentris japonica. The sequence goes on along the minus strand of OOFE01012386.1, from coordinate 3,459 downwards.
AGATCACAACGATTCTTTTTTGATTTCAGTTATGACACGAGAAATCACAATCACAAGAATCCTTTTTTTCATTTGGATTCTTTTTACGTTTACCTCAACAAACATTTTGGCAAACCTTTGTGTAAGTATATCGAGGGATTTGCCGCCCTGTGGCGGTTCGTCTGTTGCTTACACGTCTTCTCTGCATTTTCCGACAGACACAGAAAAGAGGCATATTCTGTTTACCCATACAGACAATATACACGTATATTATTGCTCAAACTGTGGACAGTTAAACAAAGGGCAGCTCACACACCTTCGTACACATGCTCACACACATGATCACATTTTCTCCTGCTGCGCTGCTAAACAGAAGACTCTCCATGCCTCTACAGAGAAAAGAGTCACCTCTCTGCAGGCTGTCAAACACAGCATGGTTCCCTCTAATGACCAATTCTGTACTGCACTACACACACACACACACACATGCATGTATATGCTTACTCATACACACCGAGAGAAACATTCACACTCATAAACACACATATACACACATGCAGCTTTGTTCATTCCGTGCTATTCCTCCTAGGCATTCCCAGATTGCTATCTTAAATGTATATGAGTATATCCCTCCTATGAAATGCCCCATGCTGAGACGAGTGTCTGAATGATATTAGCAGTAAACAACGCTCAAGACTTTCAAGTTATTACATCAGCTAGCACGCACATCACATGAATGATCACACACTAATTCCCCCCAGAACCCACACACACACACACACACACACACACATATCCATAAAGACATGCACACACACGTTGGTTCGAGATATGAGATTACATGTCAGCTGCATCACTTTGAGCATTCAATACAGATTTTGAAGATATGCAGTGCTGCACATGTGCAAATACTAAACTTGTGAATGTTATTTTGAGGCATATTTCCTCTTTAACCTGTAAGCAGGACACACATCAGGTACAGTTGCAAGTTAAGAGGTAACTGGTTGCTATTAATGTACCTCTGTCCTCTCCTTCCTCATATCCTTTGATCCTGATACCTCACTCCCTCCTCTCCGTGCTATGCTCTAATTCTTTCCCAACTTTTCATCACCCTGTTTGTTCTATGTGAGTAAAATAAGTTGAAGAGCATTGGTTTATTTTATCCCTTGGTATTCTTATGTTCACCTGTCTCTGGCACCCCTCCTCTTCTCTCTCTCTCTCTCTGTCTCTCTCTCTCGCTTGCCACATACAGGTAACCTGCAATATGCCAGCCCCAGGGGGTCAGAACAAAGCGGAGTGGGCTAATCGACCCTGTGGGGAGGAGTGGGTGTGAGAAGTGGTGATGGAGGAGGTAGCCCAGGGGGAGGAAAGGTGTCATTCAGCTGGTGAAACATGCCGTTGGCACAGGGTCCTTGTAGGTCAACAGGACAGCATGGAACAGAGTGGAGATACATAGCAAATAAGCCCTCTGTCATCACAGGGATGAACTGTGACATTAGTAAGTGGGAACAAATATACAAAACACTGCATGCATTCCTCATGATATTTACTACAAGTCACAAACACCATCTCCGTCAATTAGACTGGAAATGCTTGTGGAAATGCCATCGTTTTTCAATTTTTGCATTTAATTTCTCATACCTCATACCAGATCAGAAAGTAGGAAAAGCAAATGGCAATAGGTCCAAGCAAGTGTAACTTTGTAACTGTAGTGGCTGAGGTTGACCCCAGGTTGAGTTCAGATACAACAGTATTTAAAGGCATTACTGATAAGAGAAAACATGTCAAAGCATAAGAAGTGTTTGGAATGAACTACAATGGAACACTTTGAGGTGTGCACATTGTCAAGGACCCCAATATCTGTCCCTGAATGCACTTTTGAAAGAGAAATGGGGTTGGAACCCATCTAAAAAAGAAAGTAAGACTACTGCAGGAGTAGCTGCATTAGAAACAATGCGCAACACGTATTTCCAGCGTAGTGCTCGGTGTCACTCCAAATAAAAACAACAACAGCCTACAGTTTCATCAGGGACTTGATGAATACTTACTGGTTATCAGACAAATTATTACGATCTTGGAACTATTACAAACCAAGTTAAAAGGATGCATACCGTATAGCCTGATGAAGCCTAACCAGTAGAACATTGTCTCGGTGTCATCATTTTCAAATATACACATCTGGCTCAAGATGTTTTTGCCTTAGTCTATGTTCTACTGTCAGTCCTGCGTAGTGATGTGTGATTCACAATGAAAGTAATAATTAATGTGGTCATTCATTCAGCTTGAATGTTCCCTTAGGATTCATTTCAGCTTCAGTCTGACTGGTGTTATCTTGGGAAGGGCCTACCCGCCACGAATACTCAGCAGCCCCCAGCTGCATCTCATACTGTATCTTTAATTCCTGCTCATGTGCATGAGGTGAACCTATAGTGTGGCGATATACTGTACATTTAAGTGCAATATAATACAAGTCCGATTTAAAGCATGGACTGTCCGTTTGTGGAATGATCTAATGTCAGAGAAAGAATTTTTCCACCTGTATTTCAGGTTCGGATTATCAAACTGTGTTTGTTTATGAGAGTGCTGATAATCAATGGATGTCGTGTTGCTAGGGAATCAATAGCAAGTTGAAAGGGTTCAGAGGATCTTCCTAGTGGCATTAAGCTGGCCTCTCATCTCAACCGCTTTCATCTGACAACAAGCAATGGCATTATCATCAGTTATGGCTGTGATCAGTATAAAAGCTTAATATGAGTTAAGGAAAATAGTACCAATAGACAAGAAACAGAATGGCTCAAGAGGACAACAGAGTAAGAGTGGAGGGAATTTAAAAGAGCCACACTGTATTGATGAGAGCTCTGGCTGTGTGGTGGTTAAGTCCGTAAAAAAACGCCTCACATCAGGGTCTGTGAGTCATCATCACACTGGCTGGCCATGTTTAATATTATCCCATTACCTCAAATGGAAAATTTAATGCATAACTTTGCGCAAACGGATGGTGCATTTCAATAACCTGCCGTTGAGTAAAACCTACCTCCTCTTGCTTCTTGAATGTCTGTAATTTTTTTGTCAATTGTTATGGTGAAAGCATGTGGTTAATAGCTAAGCTTTCTCTGTCAGGTGCTGCCTGAAATTCCATTTATCTTTACTCAGATTCCTACTGCTGGGTCTTATATGACAATGAAACATTGTGTGTGTGTGTGAGTGTGTGTGCATGTGTGTGTGCGTGTGTGTGTGTGTGTGCATGAGACTGTGTTTTAACAGTTTGGTGTGTGTGTTGTCTGTTTGTGTGTGTGAGAGCGAAAGAGAGAGACAGAGAGAGAGGGGGAAAGAGAGGGATTGGTACAAAGCGGGGTGTATTTTATGTAACAGTGCGGAGTAGATCAGAGAGCAGAGCATGACCTATTTTTAGGGCTCCATGGAGACAATGTTTCTGTTCCATGCACTGGAAACCATGACTCCTGCTCTTCATAACCACTT
>OOFE01012384.1:4318-15468 GCA_900323365.1 Monocentris japonica | reverse complement strand
TTCCACATTTCCTTATCAAGAATTTAGACAAGATCTACATGGAAGTGGAGAGTTCTGTGGCAATTCATCTTGTCAAATTATTTTCATTGCATTCTATTTGACAGATGTTTTTTTTTTTTTTATTTCTCTCTGGACCTACATGAGCACCTGGTGATTTCAGGGACACTTAAAAGCCCTCCAACTAATGTCACACACTGGAGAGAACAGTGTGCAACTGTTTCCTCTTTTTAACAATTGATAAATCCAGTTTGCAAGGAAAATTCATCACAGCTGGAGAGATACTAAAGACTATGAGCAACTTTGTCAATTTTAGAGAAATAATCAGTTGGTTTGCCCTCCTGTTCTATTGCAATGACAATTGTTTTCTCCGTTACCTCTGTATTGTATTGTTACACATTTTGTAACACTAAATGACATATCATTGTTCGGTGGCCTCACCTCTCTACGATTGGTCCCTTATCTTTAATCCAATAGCGCGAGCCCTCTTTATGGGCTTCAATGGAGCCAAAGGTGAAGCTACGCTCGTACTCCTCAAGCATCCGTCTTTGGTTGTCGTTGGCAGCATGGGCCTGTCAATTAAGCAGTATTCAGTAACAGGTAAGATACCCATGTTCACTAACAGCAGAAATATGGAAGAAAAATGATTTGTTGAGTATCAACCAAGCCATCCCTCCTACACTCCTCTTCCAGTTATGGCTATCCATTTCTGCCTTCTCACTCACACTTCCTTTTATCCTTGTTTTGTCAAATAGACCGTATTTTCATATAACCTTTATCAGTTTGATACTACTTACCAGAATATATGCTATCCATTTACATCATTAAGACTAATTTTATCATCATTAATGAAAAGGGAAAATTGAGTTTAGGTGGGTTTAACCCTCCACTACATCAGTGTTTACTCTGTAACTGTTATTATAGCTGTTGGTCCAATATCCATCCCAGTTTTAGTTCAAGTTATGGTTCTAGTGTAAGTTGTCTTCTTTTTGATACTTAACAAAAAAATATCAACTCTAAACATTAGGACCATACTTCTTTGTATTTTAGAGAGGAATTTGTTATAGCATTGGTGGTGATTTTGTTGCTCTTGCAGTGGCCAACTGCGAAGTGACTACAGGGGAAACATGGACTACATTCCCCACTATATCCCTCCGTCTCTCACCTGTGCCTGCTGGAGGTAGTAGCTGACTTTCTCCATGAGGGCTGCGTAGTCTCCCCTCTTTACTGTGAACTCTTTGTCGTCAAAGTTGAAGCTGCCGCAGCGGGATTCACCCTCTCCATCCATCGCACAATCTGTGGCGCAGTATTGTAACTGATGGTTTAGTTGTATACAACAACATCAGTTACTTAAACATCACCCTCCTCCCCTGATCACACTGTACGTGAGATCTATGTATCTGGTACAATATGTAGAGTCTGTGTTATGTGTGATACATAAACCACGTAGAGCAAATTCCTCATAGGTGCAAAGTATTTGACAAATAAAGACATTTGCGATTCTTAGTCTGATTCTCGTTTACAACTCCATTAACAAAGCAAAGACAACAAACTGTCCTGCAATCCTGACCTTTCTGCACAGCAGATGCCAAGCGGACCTCGTAGCAGGCTTTCCCTCCATTCTCCCTCTTAAACAGACGGGTGTTGTAGGCAGACAGGTTCTAGAGACAAAACAAATGAACCGAATCAGAGATGAGAATAAGCAAGATCAGAGTGAAGGAAAAGAATGATAAAATACAGGTTTTGACAAGATAAGGGTTGCAGAAGGATAGAAACTGTGAGTTCAGGTGTGACAGCAGCTTACTTGTGAGTCAAGGAACTTCTGGGTCAGCTCAGCGTCCTCCAGACCACAGTTCCCTGAGAAGTATGTGGTAATGCCCTGGGAAAAAGAAGATGAACTTCATGAGCCATATTAGGTAATTGTAATTCCTTTGGGAAATCTGGGAGTGTTCAGTATAGGTAGAAGAAATCCTGAGGGCTTTTGGATGAATCTCCTATAAATAAATAGACATATGCCTTTTATAAAACAGCAAACCCATGGAAGTGATCTGATCACACCCATGACTTAGTCCAACCTAAATATTGAAACCATTATGTTATCTGTGAAAATGTCTCAGTGTCTGCCCTTGTTGTCTCTGGTTGTTCTCCAAAGAAGACAAAGTCCAGTGCCAGCCCTAACCCAATGCTTACCTCCCAATGCTTATTTTTCCAAAGCCAGGCCAACCTTCAACACCTACCTTGGTGCCCTTCCCAGGCTGTCACTTTACCCCAGCCCATACCATTGATGTATGGATGTGACTATGGCCAGACAAAATACTCCTGAGCTTTCAACTCATTTAAATGACAAAAGTACTGTTTAGAAATATAAAAATGATCTACATTTCCAAAGAAGATAATACAACAGCAGAGAGCAGTGATTAGATCAAGGATTCAAAGGAACTTCATAAACTAGCTTGAGTTCTTCATTTAATATCCCACGCTCCCACCTTGTTGCCCAGCCCCAGCTGTTTTTGTCTGTCTTCCAGGGAGTAGAGGAGACAAGAACAGCGGTCCCACAGAGCCTCCATGTCACTGGGCTGCTCCTGAAATGCCTGGCTGGCCCACACCACAGCTTTCAGCTTGTCCTGCATTGCACAACCCACACACAGACAACTTAAACTATATCTGAACAGCAACAAGGCAGCAATAATTAGAGACCTAAACCATGCAATTCATAAAGCAGTAACATTGTCAGGCGTTCTTACCTTGGGAAGATTCGGGATGAACTTGGTGTCTCCGAAAGACTTGTAGTTTCCCATATTGGCATACAGACCTGCTGCATATACCAAGAAGGCCTACATATCACACACACACACGCGCACACACGTGCACACGTGCACACACGTGCACACACACACACGCAGAGTGTAATTTTCATCTGGTGCATCTCATAATGAACTTTCTTTGCACACTGTATTTGTATGTGGTTGCAAGGGTGTAGACAGAGAGAGCGAGAAAGAAAGAAAGAAAGAAAGAAAGAAAGAAAGAAAGAAAGAAAGAAAGAAAATGCCTGTGCACCTGGTACTCCTCAGAGCTGAGTCCAGCTGCTGTGGCGACCTGTTCCAGCTGAGCAGGCGTCTGCTTCCTGAAGATTCTCTGCAGCAGAACAAAGATGTTCGCAGACTCCGGTGATGTCTGCAGCAGCACTGCTAGACCACCATACCTAGGGCAGACAAGTCGCAAACATCATTACAACGTCATGACAAATGTTTGAATTCAAAGAAACAGGTCAGAAAGTTCTGTTCTGTTCACAGTCCATTGATTTATTGACTTCCACTATACTAAACCGGCTACATCCTTAAGTTAGTAACATACCAGGCAGCACGTGACAGGTAGTGGGCATACATCTGCTCCCGTGGCGAAAGCAATCGGAAGGCTTCGCCACAATCAAGTGCAGAGATACCGATGTCATTTGGGAGGTAGTACTGGGAGTCCACCATCTTTAGTCCTAAACTTAACACTAGTGATGAGGAACTGAAATAGAGGGAGAAGGGAGGCGGAGAAAGAGAGAAAAGCAGGGTGATGAGAGAGTGAAGTAAACATTTTTGTTTATGGTCTAAGGTTAAAGCTGAGCCCGGGACATAGACACACACAAAACTGAGATTATAAGCAGTGATTCAGTGTATCTAACAGCATTCACGTTTCAGAAACGGACATCAGGTGCTAATCCCTGAACATTGACCTGTCAAAATTGACTATGGCACTGTTTCAAGAGGAAGCTAACAATTTCTTAACAATAGTGGAGCCAGCTAGCTGTTTCTGTCTAATTAGAATTTCTAACGTTAGTAATACCAGTATTTGAGCAATAAAGTAGTTTGATGTTATGTTTCTATTCCCTCTCGAAATCAGCGTGGTCGTTACCTACTACTAGCAGGACAGCAATCACATTGCACTTATAACTACTGGCAACTAACTAGTATTGTAAGTGAGGCTACTGTAACTAGCTAATGTTAACATTAGCTCGTAGCAGGCATGCTAAGCCAGCTGGTAAGTATTAGGAGCACTTAAATGCACTCCATAATGAATAGGCACAAAATAAAGTCACAAATTCTATGCGACCTGTTTCTATGCATGATTAGCTATTTCATAAATTACAATTTCATGAAATTTAAGAAGCATAACAGTGACTATCAACTCAATACCTTGCTGTCTGATTTCCCTTAACAGCTCCGAACGTCAAATTGCAGTCTCACGCTCTAAACACTTCCTGTGTTCATTCACCGCTCGACCCGCCCCTCAACCAATCATACGGCGTATAATATAGTTGATAGAAAAAGTAACCAATCACGGAGTAGTTCTACCGAACCTTTCCATAGACACAAAATGTATTCTTCTCACAACGGCGAACAGCGAAAACTTCCAACCTGTGAACTGATTGTATAACAGCAGAACTTTAAAAAAGCAAACATTAGAATATTATGTTGAACGTTAATTTAATTATATACAACTACCAACTTCTCGTTGTAAGTGAAGCATCAGACGAGGTGGCCGAGTGGTTAAGGCGATGGACTGCTAATCCATTGTGCTCTGCACGCGTGGGTTCGAATCCCATCCTCGTCGAAATTCTTTTCCATGTCCGGAGAAATCTCAACATCATGTACTCACGTAAAAGTTACCGAAATACTGGTAGCAGACGGAAGAGGGTCGTCGAACAAACTGCAACCTCCTTGACTGTCAGGCTTACGGAACACACACTCGTCAGCGTGACTCGCCGAAAACTCGCGATAGGTGAAAGACTTACAGAGATAACATCTAGATTCGCAAATTTAAGTTTTCCTGCAGTCCAACTGCCAAGGTAATCATCATGATCATGATCATCTTGACCTGATCTGACCACCTGCCAAAAGAGGCCTAAGGCTTCTTCTCCTACTGCCATTTTTTATACACACACACGCGCGCGCGCACACACACACACACACACACACACACACACACACACACATAACCACACACTGACACATATAACAGATATCTTTTATGTTAGAATTTTGATAGTCTTATAAACCACACAGAACGTCATCAGTTTATTGGTTTTATTGAAATCTAAAAACATGGTCAGAGAGTGAATTATTTACAAAGGTGTGCAACAGAAAGTAGAAAAAATCTGGTAGACCTATAAAAATTTTCCTCCACCTTCCTCTACCACTAAGGAAATTTAACAGACATCTGGGTGTTCAACATGTGTGTGTGTGTGTGTGTGCACTTATATTTGTTTATTTAAGGGTTCATGCTCGGGGCTTGCTGTCCCTCCTCTCAGGGGGCGTTGCAGGGAGAATCCAGCGATAGCAGTCTGAGAAGCTTCGGCTCTTGTCAACAGCACAGCTGGTGCAGTAGACAATGCCCAGAGCCAGCATCACTACCAGGAACACACACAGAGGCACCAGCAGGGCCACCAGCAGCCAGCTCTTGTCATGCTTCCTTTTGCCTGTAGTAGACCCAGCCCCTACCTCCCCTGTGCCATTAATGTCCCCTGCACCAACCTCCTCACTCTTCTCAGCCCCGCCCCCCCTAGTCACCACCCCAGTCCCAGTCCCAGTGCTTGACCCAGACTCATTTGCTGTGTCAGTTCCAGCCCCTGTTCCAGCCTTAGCCCCCACTCCACCCCCAACCTTTCTAATCCCCGTTTTAGCTTCAGCCTCATTATCTATTTGGTTGCCAGTGCTGTCTTGTTGCGTTGGGGGTGGGACTGTGTGATACCGTCTCGGGGAGAGAGCATCCCATTGGTTCAGGTGATCATCTGACCTAGGAGGCGGAACAACATCAGGGGTTATTTCAACGGGGGCCTCTGTTAGCCAATCAGAGTCAAAGTCAGGGTCGGCTTCAAAGTTAGGGTCAGGGGTGAACGAGGTGGACCAGGGGAGGTTGTGCTTAGGGTTTGAGTCCAAGTTAGTGTCACTGGGGTCAGGGGTCAGAGTGGAATATTCTTCATCATCAGGCGAAGGCTGACAAGACAGTCCATCTGACTGCAGGTCATATCCATTGTCACAGTAACACTGGTACCCTCCCATGTAGTTGAGGCACTGCTGCTGACAGGGCGACTCCCCGACACACTCGTCAACATCCACACACTCCCCTCTGCCCCCCCGCTCATAACCAGGGTTACACAGACACGTGAAGGACCCCACTGTGTTTTCACAATTGCCCTCACAGGTGCCTTCGTCAAGGCACTCGTCCACATCCACGCACTCTCCCTCGTCATCAGGCTGGTACCCAGGGTGACAGGCACAGTGGAAGGTCCCCGGGGTGTTGACACAGAGCTGTGGGCATGGTTGCTGTCGACACTCGTCTACGTCAGAACACCCACGGCTGTCTGGACCTACTTGGTAGCCCGGGGGGCATGTGCAGCGGACACCTCGAGCCGTCTCCACGCAGTTGTACTCACACCCTGCCGCCACGCAGGCCGGGCTGATATGGGGCTGATCAGTGGGGCTGGAGGAGTCAGGAGACAGATCGGTGGGGTCGGTTTGGCTTAGGGGGTCAGGCTTACATCCGTACCCGTCCTCATCTAACGTAAAGCCTTCAGAACAGTAACAATAGTAGTCTGTGTCTGTGTTCTGGCAGTGCTGATCACATCCGTGGTCCCCGCTGCACCAGTCATGGTTGTGGGGAGCTGAGCTGGATGAACAGAGCGGTGCATCCCTGGACCAGCCCACTGTCTCATCATCCCTCTCCATGCACAGTATGGTCTGCTCAGTGGGCGCCTCTGGATCAGAGATGTCTGCAGGGCAGGGTAGAGTAGCTACCGATCCGTAGGGGACGTAAGTCAGCAGGCTGCTGACCAGGTGAAATGGGGTGGTGTACAGGGCGGGGCCTCCACCCTCATCCTCCAGAGGTGGACACATTCCTTTGTAGTTGTACTGGCAAACGTATCCATCCAATGCCAGCCCACACGAGCCGTCCAGCCAGCGGAAATTCTCGCTGCCCTCACGTGCACTCTCAGTGTGCACTGTCATTGCCACACAGCGAGGGGCCGCACATGTCCCTGGGGTCTCATCACGGAGCCAGTTCGTGTACTGGCCATCCTGGTCTCCTGTTAGACAATAAAAACAAGGTCTAAGGTCAATAAAAAGAACATCTTCTCCCTCTCTTTTTGTTTTTCTTCTTTTTCCTCTTTTCTATTGCCTTCTTTTCTTTTCATTTACTCTCTGCCTTTTTGCTCCTTGCATGTAAGGTACTATATCAAGACTATATGTCACACTTAATGCTCTTAGATGCTTGTTTAGGAAGGAGATGCACTTACAATTTCTGGTGACTAGTAGTTCTCTTGCCTGCCTACGTTGGATGCACTTATTGTAAGTTGCTTTGGATGAAAGCGTCTGCTAAATGCCTGTAATGTAATGTAAATATCTTTTCTAATTGAAGACCAAGGTAGAGTCTGAGTGATAATATGCAGCTGTTCTTTATTGGGTTAGATCTGGTGAATGACTAAATCAGATTTAGGGGTAGCAGTTGGGTCAAGAAGAGACTGCATTTCCTGTCTCCTCTGCTCTATCCCTGTAAAAGAAAAGACTTAATGTATTATCCATCCAGTCAGTGTGGAGCCCTTGAGGCTGGCGGTGAGCGGTGGCCAAGGTCGAGAGGAGAGGTAAGAGTTACTTAAGCCTGGTTTAAATCCTCAATCTGTAATAGCAGTATGGCACCTCCTGTTGAAACACCGCTACCGGCTGTGTTCATATTTTCATTTATTGAAGACAGCTTTTTCACTTTCATACTGATTGACTGAGCTCTTGATAACACAAACATTTAGTTTGTGGTAACTAAATGTGACATGTTTGTTTGAGTTTGGTAATGTTTGTATATATGATATGATGGGTTATGAAAGTCAAACTATTCTGGTAGCCACATTTATTGACCTAAAATCTATATAGTAAAATAAATATAGGAATGGATCTTTAATTTAGTTTTGTGTAGTTTAGGGTGGAAGACCCAATATAGTCAATTTGTTCATAAAATAATAAAGCAGATTCTGACCGGATTCATGAGCCTTTTGCCTCGTCGGTTGGTTAGTTCGAGTTTAGCTTAATTTAGGTGAAAATGATTAAAAGACATGATGTGAGAATACATCCAGTGAAAAGTGTGGTTAGGTGATAAAGAGAAACATTAGAAACAGTAAAGGGTCAAAGATCGAAGGTGAGAGACTTTGCCTGTGACCCAGACGAATCCTCGGAGAGGTCGGGTGGTGGAGCACTGGCGCGGTGGTCGGTGCAGACCGATCCAGAGGCGAAGCCGAACTCTCGTCCCCTGTGCCTCGACGGACGACAGCAGCTCATGAACTATAGCCGCCGCCTCGTCGGTATGCACCGTTGCCAGAGTCCCACCTCGCTCCCGGCAGCTCCGTCCGGCCTCCCGGAAGGTTCTCCTCTGGAGGAAGACAGCGTAGCATCCCTCCTGGTGGCAGAGTACATCCGTCTCAGCCAGCTGAGTCCTGGTTCCTGGCTGCTCGCCCTCCGTCTCCCCCAGCCTCTGGCCTTGGCTTCCAGGAGCCAGACAGACCGCCAGCAGCCACAGGACACACAGGAGACTCATACTACTGCTGCTGCTGCTGCTGCTTATCTTTCTCATCCTCCACCAAGACATGAGGGCAAAACTAGGCCAACATCCAAATTAATACCCCAGGGTATTTATCCAACAAAACAACCTAACTAGTTATTGGCCACCTTTTCTGACCCTTAACCTGCTAACACTACCTGACCCAAATCCACCCACTCTAATTACTATTTCAAACTGCAACTTGCCAAACCAGACTCTCTATACCTTTCAATAAATAAACTAACCTCCTTACACTTTCACAAACTAAACCTAAGGCTGACCAATCCAAATCTAACATCCATTTACCTTAATTTACTGTTGGATAGCCCTTAGACCAGTCGCCCTACAGTGCAGTATCAATCAACCTCCATTCATTGGCACTTCGACAAAACCAAGCAAAGCAGATTGACACCACTGCTGCCACAGAACAGTAGAGCTCAGCAGACCCTAACAGAAACTAGCAGAAACCAATGCAGTTCGGTAGAATCCCTTTAAAGTCCAGTTGAGTCCAGTACAGTCCAGGGAAGTCCAGTAAGATACTAGCAGAGTCCTAATAAAGTGTCACAGAGTTCAGGTTTGTTGACTAGAGCAATCAGCCCTTCAGCTGGTGGAGTCCAGTATGAGTCTCTTTAGAAACCCTCTCCCCAACCTGATCTTGCCTGGGCTCTCTTGCCTCTGCAACGTTGGCTTTCTGACTGAACCTCAGAAAGAGAGAAAGAGGGGGAGGGAGGAATGGGGGAGGCTACGTAGAGGAAAAAGAATTGTGTGTTTTTAGAAGAGGGGGCTGGTAATGTGTGTGAGTGTATAAGGGGAGGCTGGAAAGGTTGGGGGGGTAGCAGAATTGAAAACCCTCAGAGAGTTATGAAAACCATACGGCACCGTTCCGTCCCCCCATCTTGCCTATGCCTTCATGTGCGTGCATGTGCACACACTCACACACACACACACACACACACAGGCTTCAAGTGCTGCATGCTGCAGAGCATCCACAGGAGTGGAAAGTGTTTGTCAGCCCAGTGAGATGCAGTGATTGTCTCGCTCCTCTTCTCCCTGTTGCTCCCTCTGTCTCTGTCTTTCTTGTTCCCTCTCTCACACTATTTCTGTCTGTGTCTTCGTCTCATTTTTTCTTTCTTGGTCTCTGTCTTTTCTCTCTCTCTCACATATTCTCTCTCTATCCCACCTCCTCCCACTCTCCGTTTTTCTCTTTTTCTGCCTCTCTCTCTCTCTACCAAGTCCTTACCTTCAGGCCAGCAGGACATTTTCATGGTCCAATGGAAACATTTGTGTATGGAACAGAAATTTTTGACTGTAAGACTGTAAGACTGTGTGTGTGTGTGTGTTTCTATTGTTATACTGTTATGCTATAGCACCACATGAGTACAGCTGTATGCATGCGTATATATGTGTGTGTGTCTCAGTGTGTTGACGTGTGTGTGTGTGTGTGTGTGTGTGGCTATTACTCGGGCACATATGGAGGAGAGGAAACAGGAAATGCCAGATGTGCATCAGCCTGACCTCTCAACCCAGTGACTAGGGAGCAGCAGTAGAAACTGGGGGTACCTCCACTACCATCAGACAATCCACCCACCATGAATGGTATCTGTGGACCAAAGTCGAAGGCTGGGTTTGGACTTTCCACTGAAAAATATGATCTTTTCCCTTTGCTTGTAACTATGCAGTGAGCAAGCCAAAGAATATTAAATGCAGCCAATAGCGGTGACTCTGGGGTTCAAGTCCTTACGGGAATGTTACAGATTTAAGGCTGCCAGGGGCAAAGGACTGTGTGTGAATTAATAAATTAATGTCCAACTCATGAAAGCAGGCTCAAATGTTGACTTGTTTAAGAAAAAGTGACACAAGTGAAAAAGTACATTGGAAAACTGTATTTCGCATAAAGCTTCTTCAGGTTTTCTCAGTAAAAAAAAAAAAGTGTGTTAGCTGGATCATGTGACCTGCCGTCACACAATTTATACAGCTTAATTGCAGTGCATTATGATTTTGCAAAATTGTAAATAACGGAAAAGATTCACTCTGATTCCCACAGTCGACTCTAGCTTGTCAACAAGGAGCACTAAGATGGAAAAGTCAGGCTAGTTTGTGTAGAGAAATCAGTTGTGAGCCACAGTCAGTTTCTTCAACGCCTGTGTTCTGTCAGTATACAGCAGATGAGTCCGCTGGCTGTGGCATGTTGGCTTTGGCAGACGGAATATATACAGTCTAACTGTTCAGCAGTCTTTCCAGTTATGTAACAGCCGCGACCGTGAGCGATCCAGCAGCATCGCGCTGCAGCGCCGGTCGGAACGAGAGAGAGAACAAACACAAAACCTCAGGATCCCAGAGAACCTAAAGAGCCATTTGGTGTTAACAGGGATTGTTCTCCACCTCCTCCCCTCCATTTCTCCTCTGCTTTTCTTTTTCTTAGACCATCCCCTTCTCCCTCTCTTCTGCCTTTCTTTATCATCCTCATTCTCCCTTTCGCCTCTCTCCTCCTGTAACTCCCTCCCTCTCCTCAGTCTCCCTTCTCCCTTTCCTTATCATGCTCTCATTCCTTTTCCCCCCTCTCCTCTCTTGCCCCTCTCCATCTT
>OOFE01012377.1:0-14679 GCA_900323365.1 Monocentris japonica | reverse complement strand
TACATATATGCATATCAACAAATAAACAAAAAAATGTCAGGTACTCTGTTTCGTAAAAATTACAATTTGCCTCAGCGATATATCAGTGACTAGCAAAAAGCATAAACATGAGAGTGAGTGTGTTGAGTGGAAAACACCTTAGCACTTGAGTTGGACAACCAATACATGTGTACAGTGTCCGTTTCATCGCTATATACCTTCTCTGCAGTTCTCCCTTGCAAAAATGTGTGTTAACAATAGATGATGTCATGTTGCAGGTTCAACGTATTTATGTAAATAGAGGGTCAAGGGGGGAAGGGCGGGGGTCAAAAGTTGCCAGACATTACAAGATTTATTTACTCACTAAATGAAAAGCTATTATGCAACATTTGAAGGATTGTACAGGTAAACAAGCAGACCCAATAGTAGATGTGTGGAACCTTTGATGATTCTAGCGCTCCACTTAAAGAACGGAGCTGAGTGAGGACCACCTTTTGATCTAAGAGCTACGTTAGTGTAATCGAGAAAACTCTGGGTCTTGTATTAACTATTCAGTATTAATAAACAAAAAAAGGAAAACATAAAAAACAATTGTACGATACACTTGCTTATATTTTCATATGAAAGGAATACAATGCAAAGCATTTTTGTGGCTTTTTGTAGTTTCTATAAGCCAGAATGTGTTTTTTGATAGCTTTGCTAATAAGAGAGGGATAGTTCAACCAGAGGGGAAATGACAGGGCTCTCAAGCCCTGAGCCATGAAAACAGACTGAGATCCAATGCTTTGCTGAACTGTTTTCTCTTTGTAGAGGTTTGTTTTTAAACGTGTATTTCTAATTATATATAATAATGGTAATATTAAGAATCTTTAAAAAAAAAATCTGTGAAATTAACATGCTTGTGTATAGCTTTCTAATATATAAATATATATAATAATGATTTTTTTGTTGGTTTCTTAGTGGAGTTTCTATGTGCAGTTGCACATATTGTCTGGTTTGTTTAATTTGAGCTCTGAACAGTGCTGTTCAGGGGTGTATTTAGTCTAACCTGAAAAACCAGCTGGAAGGCATTGCCAGGGTTTGTGTAAATGAGAAAAGACAGGCCTAAATGCTGAAAACAACCTGTTAGTGGAAAATGTCTCGAGACTGGAACTGGGGATGACATAGAAATAGATCTTGACTCATGAAGTACATGATTGTCATACTGATGAGGAAATAATTTACCCACAATCCATGTTTAGCTACATCTATGTGGATCAGATATTGCATTCTTAACTGTAATCATCTTCATTAATGTGGTTTATCCCATCAAATGTGGGTTTTTTTGGACATAGTTTATTTTTTTACACCTCAAATCTTCATCACAACCTTTACTTGTGTTCCAGATGTTGCACAAGTCCAGATTGAAATGTATACAGAGTTTGGAATCATATTTATGTCAGATAATATTGCAAGTGTATGGCAATAATTATCCCCGATAATTTTAAAAAGCTGACTAGAATCTGTGTCATCTTGTGACTCCTCATGTTCCATTCTTCAAAACAGGGTTCCACATCTTTTACTAAATGTCACTGACAGTTCAAAGTAAGATAATGAAGGAAAAAAATTGGTCATGCTGGTATGGGAGAAGCACAATTGTTTATTTTAGATAAATAGCTGTTTTGATTTTCTCTTTTTTAAAACAATGAGACTAGCCACATATCTCTCTGCCTCCCACTCCCTTATCTGCTGTCACTTAAGTGTTATGGTATTTCTATGTGCATATTTCATGCAGGTTCACTATGTTGTTACTGTATACAGTCTGTGTAGTCAGAAACAGGGGCAGAGCCTCTAACAGTGTTTTTCTCTTTTCTTTTTTTTTAATTCAATACAAAAGGTTGAGAAAAAAAAAGAACATGATATTTCAGGCAGCATATGTGTGGAGAAACCAAAGCCAGTGGCATTTCTGTGTTGTAAATTCAACTTTTATTTTCACATTCATTTATGGTTATTTGCAAGCATTGAAACAAAACAATAAAAGAATTTGCTCAAATGTACAATTGGTTTCACATTTCAATTTGAATGAGTCATATGAAGCTTTAGATATCGTGCTGTTTTGCCATAAGCAATGATTGATGATTTATCATTGTTTTGTTGGTCATTCATCTCCCTGTGCATTGCATTGAAAAAGACCAAATGCAAAAGCTTATTTTTTTTATTTACAAGCGTGATCCACTCAACATCATCGACAGAATCATTCAGGACTGATCATGTGAAATGCATGCTTGTTGTCCATGTGATCAAAGCACATTACACATCAATTATCATGCTACTTGCTAACTGATTGAAATAATGCCAACATGTCCCATTTGTTCGTGTCAGTGCTCTAGTTTTGATGATTTGATGTTTTTAACCAAAGACATGGCGAAATCTTGTCTTTATATCAAATCCTATTTTTGTTTGTGTGTTTGTTTTAAATTTGAAGCCATTCTTTTTCATAATCTGTTGATCAGTTGTTTTTGTCATTCTTATAATAGCCTAAATCTTGGTACCTCAAAATTGACCCATGCAGTACCTCAGCTGATGTTTTGATAAGTCACTTGCAGTGCAAAGGGGAGACCATACCTGTACAGGCATGTGTAATAACATAAAATTGAATACAGTCCCTGTATTCACTTGGGACTCTTTGTTGCTCCACCTTGTTTGTGGTTTTCAAGTTGTATCCATGAGTTGAAAAAGAATTTAAAAAATGAGTAATATCTTAAAATGCTTAAAAAGTCAGTCTGTAGTATCAAATGTAGCTTGTATAAACCTAAAATTGGGATTAGTTGATGTCTTTTGGAATGCAAGAGCGGCTTTCAGCGGCATAAGCTGGCCTTTGTCGCCACTTGAGACTAAGATGTTATTAAATTAAATCCACATCTCTGTAACTCAAGGGACTTGATTCAGCTGTATGTAGTGAAAACGTATGGGGATGAAATAAAAGTCTCCTCTGCTGGAGGGAAAGGTTATTTGTATTTTGCAGAGATTTCAGTAAAGTTACTGGCTTTCTTAGTTACCCTGATGTGAGTTTGTGTGATTTCATTGTGTTTGTTTCTGCATGCATCTAAAAACAATAGTCACATTCATATTTTGCAGACTCAAAAACAAATTATCTTTATATGCATTTGCCAAGTCAATGCACGGTGTCATAGAAATCACTGCAGTTTAAGGCAGTATGGATTGCATGATATTGAAATAATGACAACGGCATCATTTTTTTACATTTGTTTCTTTCCACTTACATCAAAACAAACAAAACAAAGCATTGTATCATGAGTATTCATACTGCAGACATTTATTTGACATTTAAAGCCAATGTTTATCTCACTTAACATTACAGTGGCATCATCTCTCCCAGTTATACATGATGCTAGACAGTGCATATGAATCTTAAAGGGGAATTCACAGTGAAAAACAGACACAAGTTAATAAACAATGCAAACACAGTGAAAATGTTCCTGTGAATCAGAGCTATATGAAACGTTTGCCAGAACACGATAAAATATTGTATACTCCAGGGTTAACTTATTCTTATTACAATAGGCGGAAGCAGTCGATTTTTTTATTCTGGCATGATAGCAGTGTAGTAACCACATAGGAATCGTTTGATGCAAAGGCATTTTACTAATATTTCGTAATAACTATAAAACCTCAGTAGCTTAAAATGACAGTGGAAAGTAAAACTGACACTTTTTTATTACTTTGAAAATACCATGATCAGTAACGATCTCATGCAGATACAAAGTGACACGTTACTATAGCAACACGCAAGAGCAGAGCCGTGTGCAGACACGTTTAAATATGTTAGCCATATACATTAGACATTTATTTACTCTTATACAAATCGGGGTCGTTGTTTCTCAAAACATTCAAAACCCCTCAGTAGCTTTTTGTTTCTTTCGCAAAATGTGCATTTCTCTTCCACCTATAACGTTGCTCGTTTTGTATATATCATTAGTTTTTTGTCTTTTCCTCACCTAAAAACTATGAAGTATTTGTTTTTGAATACATTTCTGCCTTATGGTGGCGAAAGAGAAATGTTTAATTAAATAAATAAATAAAACTAAGATAGCTCTATAATATAATCTGTAATCTAGAATCCATTTAGCGATTTATAATGTGTCTTTGGTACTCAGTAGTGAGTTTATTCTACTACTATATGGTATTTTTGTTTATCTCCTATGGTATGACTTAAATATTCCTATAATAATACTTGTTTTGCTGGGATATTTATATGGTATCATGCAATTATTTTTATAGTATCATTCTAATTCTTTCTCGTATATTAGCTGATACTGTTTTGGAAGACCAGGCCAAAATGGGGCTCTTCATTTCGTCACTGTTTCAGCCGTGGTGGGTGGGCCTACCTGGCCGGGCTGACTCATACAAACTGACGTTGAAGTGAATAGAAGAATAATTATTTTTTTTCGACAAAGGTATTTAGATACGTATTTAATTTATACGAATTTTCAATTGGCAGCATCATTTAGTGAATTTGAATTTAAAATGGTAGAAATGTATTATGATGGGTAAAGCCAGCCTGTGTTCTTCATGTGAGTATACCTGTAGGCTTGTCTAATGAAGTAAGCCATTGCTCCTTCATCGTGTTGAATTTAATTGTATCCCGCTCTGATCATTTCCATTTCTTTAACCAGAAATGTGATGGAATGAATTTAAAATAATCTAGACTCCGTTTCCATGTTGACATTAGTATTTACTGAAGAAGCGTTGCGGCTCTTAGCTTTGAAATGAATAAATGCTATCTGAATATACATGTATGTATGTTATATTTTCCATTTGAAACATACTAGCTCATTACACAATAAAAAAGGAAAGTTGTTCAGTAGTCATTTACCCAGCTCACAGTGAGTCAATTTATTCTTTATTTATGCAACAAGAAGTAATCAGAAACATGATTAAAAGATTTGCTTGAGATAAACTTAAATCGAGAGCAACTTTCTGGTGTGGATTTTATCTTAAAAGATTTTTCTACACAATAAAACACAACATTAGCTTATTTGGTCAGTGGTTTATTTCATCTTAGTAATTACAGTATTAATGTAATTACAGAAACAGAAACACACCTTCATCACTCACAATTTCCTGAATATTTACTAAATCCGAAGTATCGAATACATAATATTGGGAATGTGGTTTGTCCATAATCTGGTCCAAACGTTACACTTGGCGGCTATGGCGATGCTGTGACATCATTCTCTTACGAAAAATAATTATATTCTTATAATATTCCAATGGGGGCTTATAGTGTGTCTATAGTACTCAATACTGCGTTTATAGTGACCTCATCGTTATTTCTGCCATTTTTATTGCCTATGGTATCACTATAATATTCCTATAATAATCCTATAGGGACTGATAGTGTGTCTGTGGCACTCAGTATTGAGTTTATAGTGACCTTAACGTATTTTTTTTCCTCCTATGATATCTCTATAATATTCTTATAATATTCCTGTAGGGTTTATATTTGAATAGAATTCTTCTAAAATTGTTAAAGGATTACTATAGTTATTTTCGTAAGGGTTAATAAGGCCATACTCGAATGGAATGACATTTATCCCACAACAACTTGGCTGAATGTGAATGTTTAATTCCAGTAACCCGGTGAAGCAGACAAAGACTGATATGACTTTCAAAAGTCATTGTAGGCACAATATCATCCTTTATCTGTCAGAAATGACAATCTGCTGTTAAATCAATTTACGATCAATTTAGATCGTTTTATAAAGGTCAGATTAAGGCCACTTTGCCATTAGAACTGACAAACAAACAGGTCCGATACATCTAATAATGGAGCTCTATAGGCACCAGGCAAATAAGAGCTTGTATGGAAAAATCAACATAATAAGAAAATAACCAGCAAATTAGACATAATTTCAGTCTATAAGGCGGTGTTAGACAATTCCACAGCCCAATAAGTAATTAAATTAGATTAAACTAGGACACGTAAGCAATAGCATACCCACGTTTTGGATCATCTATAGGGCTTAATACTGTTGAAACCTACGCAATGATCACGAATATGATTACAGTCCAGTCACCAATTCCTGTATTTTATACCATCTGTATAAGTCGGTCTATTGCAGTAACGTGTAATTTATACACTTGGGCTGTGCCAATTTGCACTTTTAAGAAGTTACTTAACCTTCATTTAAGTGTGTGCACATGAAACTTTACTGACATTTTGAGGGCTGGTGAGGGGGGGGCTTCATCGACCTCATTGAATGTCGAGGTTGGGCACCATTTTCATCATTTTCATTCTCCAAAAGCACCACTAGATGTCAGCATTTCTTTGTCTACTCCAAAACTACCCACACCCTCCCTCACCCTCACCCTCATCTTCATCCTCAATCCAGAGCCATTCAAATTAGAGGACCAGACCTTAACAGATTTACACGTCCACTCCTTCTCACACTTTTTTCTCTGCTGAATGCCAATCAAAGTATTCCGCCCTCATCATTTAATTCACATGAAATACACCAAGCCAATTTATTATCCGATGTGAAAACCTGATGGAATGTGGAATAGTCTAGAAATAAGTGTGCTAGAATAATAACAACAACAATAATAATCGTAATAATAATCATAATAATTATCATAATCATATGATCATGTTATTATCTGCAAACACACATACATGCATTGCAAACACACATACATTGCTTGACTATTGCTGCTATTGTGTAAAGAAATAATTTCTAAAATTAAAAAAAATAATAATCAAAGATAAAATAAGTTTTGCGTCAGTGCATGGTATACTAGGTAAAAAATTAAGCTCATTTTGCTTGCCTCGTTTTATTAATAAATTCTACAGCCAGCCAAATGATTAGTTTTTCTAACATCACTATTTTTCAAAAAATTTGGATAGCCACATCAATGTAAAATAAATTTCATCTGGCGTGTTATTTTGAGACTGTATCCCATCATGCCATCTCATCAGTGTAGATTCTGTTAAATTGTCGAGGTTTTTTTGTACTCGAACACGAGGCCTATATGGCTTGATGAAGTCGGTGAATTCAGGCATTAATCACTAAGCCCCATCCAGGTTGCATTAAATGCAATTTGACATGCATCAGTCCCCTCACATGGGACAAAACACCTTTGTCCAAGTGTGCCTCTCTAATGCGCACAGATCATATGAGGGCCGAAGGACTGGACACCAGACTGGTCTCCTCTCTAACTCCCAATACTGGTAAATAATAAAAAGCTCGGTAAACTGCGACCTGCAGTCGGTGATCATCATGAGGCAGATAACACACCAATGTTGCTTGGTAACATCATTGCAGAAATGTTATTACTTTACCCACTAACGAGTGCTGTAACGAATTACTATGCCCTATTTACATTTCGGCAATACTAGTACAGTTACCAAACAAAAATTAAGTCGCTGTTTTTGTTATCAGCCCCTCTAAATATCAAATTGAAGTTGAATCACTACACTCCAGCCACCACCCCTGGATTCGTTCTCATCATAATCAGTGGTCGTCCTCTCATAGTTTAGAGGAGAAATAGCCGTGAAGTTAACTTTTTCCTACCTCTTTGATCTGGCAAAAGGATGACGAGAAGAACGCACACATACTCACAAAAGAGCTAATTGAGAATGCAGCCGCCAATTTTGTGACAACGGCGAGTGTAGTGTAACATATTACTTAAATGAAGGCTTAAGTAAGTGAAGTAATCACATTACTTTTGGGATGAGTAAAGGGTAGTAAAGTACTTTTTTGGAGTAACGAGCCCAA
Organism: Monocentris japonica; assembly: GCA_900323365.1. Taxonomy (NCBI): domain Eukaryota; kingdom Metazoa; phylum Chordata; class Actinopteri; order Trachichthyiformes; family Monocentridae; genus Monocentris; species Monocentris japonica. The sequence continues at coordinate 6,922 of OOFE01012377.1, read as the reverse complement.
CACCGCTGTCAAGACACAGGTAGAGGCTTAACGGGCTCTTGTGGGGCAGCATGTTCTCTGCATATCTTTACGTGTGTGCCCATCTGACCACTTCTGCTGGGCGACACATCAGGCGAGGCGTTCAGGAGCAGGGTTCACATGACGATGAGGCTGGCTTCAGGGTACAGGGACTACACAGCATTTGCTTTGGCGTCTACCACAACTTTGCCTGCCTGGAAAACGTCCTACCTAACTGGACTGAAAGAAATCCTGACCGCCAACAGCAGCAGCACCAGCATTGGATTGTATTAACTGAGGGTAAGTTTTAATGTCTAATTTGTGGGCTTACATCAAGACCACAGGGCACGGGTCTCTATAGGTAACACCAATGTCCAGCAAATGCCATTTTTTTCTAAACAGCAAAATAGATGGCCAATTAGAGATAATTATCAATGGAAATGTCTGTATGTTGTATTATCTGATCAATATGAATTTATATCTCCAGCGTGTGTGAGTGCGCGCGCTCATCCTCGACACCACTGCGCGTGCACGAACACCAAGGAGACAGCTTGGGCTATTGTGAATGTCAGCGCTGCGTCAGTGGATTTCTTACAAACTGAGCATGAGAGTTTTTGGTTATAATTTTTCACACAGCCCGTGTCCTTCTCACGCTGAAACACGTTATGAGCCGGTCGTGTTAATCTGGAAGTATTAGCTCCTCAGTATTACCTCTGAACCTCTTCTATTGTTTGCCCACCAGAGACCTCTTTGTTCATGCATGCTGCATTTGAGTATTCAAAAGCTACAGCCCATTTACATCATTTAGATTATAAACAATATCGAGACTAGACACCACGACGTCAGATATCATGTCATTGTAGACAATATTTCATTAGCCTATTATTTCAATATGTACTCTGAAATTTGGCTATTAAATGGTAGCCTACACACGGGCTTTACGTCGATCTGCATCCCCAAGCATGTAAAAGCAGGATGAAACAAACAGTGATCGAGAAATGTGTAATGCAAATCTAGCCACTGAATATGCATCAATATTAAAAATAATACGCACACCAGAGCCAACAGCGTCGGAGCACTGAGAATGGCGGAGCGGGTCGTCTCATTACGCATGGGCGGTTTTCCACGCAGGAGCCACGGTTCCCCTTCTCTTCATGTGTCCCGTCTGCCCCGTTCAAATTAACGGAGCCTCTTGGAAAAGCAAACAAGGCTATGTTGGCTTTCACACCCGCAATCAAACACCCAAGACCTGCTGGGGGGAAATTACTCCGACTGCGGCCGGACGGACTACGTAGTAAGCGGGATTTGCATATTTTGATACGCTAATTGCCTTGATGTATTTAAATATGGCTGCACGTAGCTGATATGCTTGTCTACGTCATTGAACGTGCCCTCGCTGCTAGACTAAAACGTGAATCCGGTTGAGTCTAATGGGTACGCCTGCAATTAGGCAAAGCGGGGGATTATATGAGAGAGGATGCTTTGCGCTCTGAGTTTGCTCTGACGTGATGTTTTCTGGGATTTGTATGCCATGACATCTTTGGGGAAAAAATATAATTAAAAAAAAAATCTGCAAACAATATCTGCAAATTGCGTCTAATGAAAATAATAGGGCATGTTATCATATAATGTGTTATGCGCCAATGACAGAAATAGGTGGTACTCTAGCAGACTAAAGCGTTCCAGCTCTTATTCCAGAATTATAATATATTCACAAAAGCAAAAAAAAAAAAAGAAGTATGCCATCACCAAGAGAATTAACTTAAAAAGACATATTGGTAGGCTACTGACAAGTAGGTCACCTCATTGTAACTTTTTGAAATATTTCTCTCTCTTCCCTTCTCTCTCTAGGCTAGTGTGTGTGTGTGTGTGTGTGTGTGTGTGTGTGTGAGAGAGAGAGAGAGAGAGAGAGAGAGAGGGGGGGGGGCAATATTTGCGTCTTAGTCTGACATTACCTTTTATTAGGCTGCTGGGAGCAAGGTGAATTAGTAGAATAGGCCTACTGTACACACAGCCCCATCAAAGCATGTTGAATGAACTTTACAGTGCTGTGCTTTCCACAACGAGCTCTTTTTTTTATCAGTGACCCCATTCTAGACTTAGTTTGGGAATTGCATGTAGCAAATAATTTCCACACTGTCTGGAAACCGGTAAATGCGTTCCGTTTGTCAGAGCGTGTTAGCGAAGCGCCTGCAGCAAATTCATTACCAGCCAACCGCCAGGCTCACTTCGTAACCTGGTCTGGGAAAAGGAGGGAAGAAGTCCACGCCAAACCGCGAACAATGCCTCCTCAGTTCGTGCCTGCAACAAAAGAGCCGAGGGAACTTGTTTGAATTTCAGAGCACGTCCTCTCTTCACACAGAAGGATGGACTTTACATCCCCTCCTCCTCCTTCTCCTCATCATCATCATCATCATCACCCCCTCCCTCCTCATCCCCACCACCACTGGGCAAAAAAAAGAAAGAAAAAAAAAACTTGCAGACTGAGAGCTCAACTGTGCATGCACTTTTCTATTTGGTGCTTGTAGACGTTATGGGAAAGTTGTCTCTCTCTCTATACATCTCTCTCCCTCTCCCCATCCCTCCTTCCTTCCTCATTCTCTTCGTCTGTCATGTGCTTGGGATATGCTCGTGCTTTGCGCACAGAGCAGCTGAAGCACGCCTAATGCATGGCCACCGAGTGTTAGCGGCAATTTTAAAGTGACGGCCCCCCGAAAACACGGCTGGGATATTTGAGGGGAGCCTACATGACGGACCCCATTGAACGTCGCTCTCCTTCTCCTGCTTGGGACGATTTCTGATCGATTGCAGTGATTTGTCTCTCCGTCAGGAAGTAAGTACAACTTTTGTGCCCACCGTAATCGGCTGCGTGGAAGCAATTGTGTGCGTAAATATTGTAGACTGTGCGCAAAAGTGAAATACCAAGCTTTCCGCAGCTGTGTGGTGTGTGTGTTTTTTGTTAAACGCTAATAGGGATTGATAATTCGTGATTGGCTTCCATGTATTCAGTAGGAAATGTGAAGTTTGTGATCGTGAAAGGATTCTTACACAAGGACGCACTGATTAGATCTCTTGGCACACGCACAGGCAATATCATACTTAAATTAGCCGGTGATTTAATTCACTTCTGCCTGAGATGTGATAATATAGTAATAGTGGATTGTTTAATGTTGTGTAGAATGGCCAACGCCTCTCATTGCACTCTGCTTTTTTTGCAATTAAGTTCATTTTTGAGTCAACTCGGCTTCATTCCCACAATTCAAAGACTCTGGTTGTCTACTTTTGTTCCTCAAGTTAAAAAAACAACTATCACCTTGTTAAAACCGAGATGTTGACTGAATACGCCTTTTGGTATGATGGGAATATACCGCTGAGGCGCCCAATCTGTAACCTGAGTTTGTGTGGACTCGATGTAGTGTGAGAAATGGTGTGAATTCAGACGGGATGTGTTAGAGATTTTTTATGTGAAATGGAGAAAAATACGGACAGACTAAGTTGAACACAAAGGGACTCGTCAGCAATTCAAAGGGGAAAAAAACATTTACTTTAGTGTTTTTTTTTACAGCAAACAAGTTGAGACGCTATGCTGAAACAGATTAAGTGAAAACTTCACTTTGCAGTGAATCAATAACGTCACCAAAATCGGCATACCAGGTCTGAAATCTAAAAAGAGTTCGAGGTATTGTTTATCCATGTGTCACACGCGCACAAAAAGCACGATGCGCTCAAAGATAACGTGATCAGTCGCGCACGAACAGGATAACAGCCATGGGATATTTTTGGTTTCTCGCCACTGTACATCATTAACCTTCATGCGAAAATATAATTTAATTCAAAAGGACCAGCAGGTGGTAAGATGAAAAGATTGGCGTGTCGTGAGTAATGCGTGGCCTCTATGCTGGAGGCCTACACTGAAGCCTACTCTCGTGTACAGTCCCCTAATGAGCAGCACGTATTAATGTTGATCTATGAATGACAACGCTCACAAGCTAGTACTGTATACACCATTCATCTGATTTACACCCAGGGCAGACAACCATATGCCAAGATGATAAATCAGCTTCGAGGTGCTACAAAAACGGCAATGCACCTACTAGAGGTAAAACACAGGAGCAATCTTTGTGTAAATGACTGAGTTTTGAGTATTTTTTTCAGTATACAAGTAGAACACATATTTAGGCTACTTGCTCTTGTTAGGTGATGCAGTGGGAATATATTCGTGTTCTGTACGCAAGGATGACGGAGAGGTAGAGAGATAAAAGTGCAGGAGATGTGACTATGAACATTTACAGCACAAAGTGATGTATCGAGGAAGTTATCCTTTCGTATTCGGTGATGAAACGCACGGGCCTTGTGAATCTTCCACGCTCATTAAAACGCCTCTATTTAGCCCCGCCCACCGATGAAGCCACAGTGAACTTGTGTGGAGGGATGAAAACTGTATGAAGTGAACGGGGCCACTTTATATTCACTCAAAAATACTGACGTCAAATAATACGGCGTTAATTTGTCACCTGATATTTCAGTTCCCATATGTCAGTAACCACACACATACACACACACACACACACACACACACACACACACAGACACACCCAAACACATTAAACAGGGGAACTATTGTCACAGGCTAACTTTAATCTGAATTGGGATTAATTGGGATATTTTCAGGGCCAGAACGTAATTAAAGTTGTGCACAAGGAGCTGTCAACTGACTCGGTGTCCTGCAGTTGCATGCTGCTGCGCATGATCCATCACATGTTCCATTGCCACTGTTATTGTTGTCTCAGTTACAAAGATCCCATGTATTGACCTAGTTTGTGTTGAGCTACTGGTCTGTTACTTATATTTCAGTGGGAAAATGAGCGGGTTAATACACGTAAACGGTAAAGCGCCTGGTCTTATTTTTTGCGTGAGGCGACATCGCCAGTAGCCTACCTGAATACCATTGTAGTCTACTACCCTTCGGATGCGACGATGAAAAAAAAAAACAAAACAAAACACCAGGTTTAAAGGATTTCGACGCAAAACCGAGTCCGTGAGAACAATTTAACTTCTGCGGTGCGTTACTTTGGTATATCTGATGAACGAGAACGAAAAGCAAGCGAGGAGTGTATTATTGCTGCGAATAGAAAACATAGCCTACGATGGATAGGGAGAAGATGCTGGCGCTCAGGCAGCTCCAGGATGCTCTCCTCCTTGAGCTGTTTCATTTTTGTTGTTTAATCGGTGCTATTTCTGATTGCATCTTCCTTATAAAAACAGAGTTGACCGCTCTCATTCTATATATAAAAAACATACATGTTTTCCCTGCCATCCATTTTCATCTGTGAGAGAAGGCGTGCAGACTGTTCGCTGCAAGGCGGACTTATTCCAGTGCGCTCTCTGTAATGGATGGAGATTGTGCATGGATAGGAGGGTGCATTTGCGATTTTTTTCGTGACATCATTGTAGTTACATTGTAGTGGTCCGAGGCCTTTGACCTCACCGGGGTTGGTCCACATTTTGGCCACCCCCAGCCCCCCTATCCTTTGGGGTTGGCCCTTATTCTCCGACTCTTTTCAGACTGACCGACCATTGCAGCCTGCAGAACGGACCCTTTCGCTCAGAGTCATCAGCTTTCTCGGTCCTTAAGTACATGCCGGATATGAACGGACAATTTGACACTCTTTGGTCAAAAACAAGCTGCTCTCTTCATAATCCGAGACATTCGCGTCGTAATTCCCTGTGTCGTTATTGCACTTTCCACAGGAAACCGGATTTTCCCCCCTTCTCTACCATGTATCCTCTCCGCCGGCCTCACAGGATATCTATTGCTACTGCCACAACGACTTAATAGAGGCGAAAGAGCCTTTTGTGGGATTGAAGCTATTTGCATTGCAAATCAGGGCCCCTGTGCAAGGATGACTGCACCTTAACTGCGATTTTTCAAGGCCTACTTCAACTCAGTAATATTGGTTAATGTCAAGTGACATTAACATTGGGATTATATATCTTTTTTCGAAGAATTCCCACCTTTTACGCTGGGCGTGTAACAGTTCGGGCTGTTCTAGTGGCACTCAAAAAGGGAATATAAGGAATATAATGCACAATGTGACTACAAAAAGGACACTGATTACTTTTGTTTAATATATTTGAGTTCTGAGAGAAGGAAACCCGGAGAACAGAAGAGGAAATGTTCATGTGGATTATTTCTGAAGAATAGGAAGTGGGTTGTTATCTTTGGTTATCTAGCTGTATGAGTGTTCTGCTCGTCATAAAGCTAGATAACCGAAAGTAAAAACTACTTCCAGACTCGTCGGGGACTTTGGAGGACTCATGGCATGTTACTCAATTTTCCTATGGACCCAAAAATTGTTGATGTCATTCATTTGACTTGATTTGGATTTTCTCTGTACGTAGCTATCAACGTTTATATGTTATCACCAGAAAGGGGCCAAACATTTATTTGAGCGTTCTTTCCTTGATTTAATTAATACTTCAGGTAACGCACATTATTATTGCGCACTCACGCAAGCTCATTTCAACATGAACTCGCGCACACGCACACACGTACAGACACACACAACTTTCCCCCAGGCCTATGTGGTGCATGTTAGTATTTATATGTTATCCTATATCATAACATGGGGTATTAATTTAAATGTTATTTAATCTGAATTAAGTTTCAACACAGACCCCTCTTTAGCATTTCATAAGAATGGAGGAGTGACATTTGGGGCTCCTGTAGGAACCCACGTGTGCGCCTCCATGCTTCTTATTTCAGCATGATCGAGCCCGGCCAGGAAACGGCGCTGGCATCCCAAACAGCAATAATTAGGACGTATACAGAGCTGACAAAAATGGAGAGAGGGGGAGTGGGGTTAGGAGAAGGAGGAGGTGGCAGAAGAGGGAGGGAGAGGGGGGATAGGGGAGATGGGGGGTC
>OOFE01012373.1:0-17710 GCA_900323365.1 Monocentris japonica | reverse complement strand
ACGCTCACACACACACACACACACCCCCCGCACACCCACACACACACACACACACACACACACACACACACACACACACACACACACACACACACACACACACACACACACACACACACACACACACACACACACACACGTCAATCAACAATACAAAAAATACTAGCCTCAAAATAACTATATCATGATTAGGGTTTGACTTGGGATTTTAAAGGTCAATACTTATATTTTTAGATTGAAACTGCTGATATCTGATATTTTGTGCTGATGCAATTTGACCATTTTCATGGCAAAGAAAATCCCAAAAATTACAAATATTCAGTGTTTCCTCCAGAATCTGCAAATGCCCCTGAAAGAGCATTGAGACCATGGGACACTAAAACTCAGGATAATAGTAATAACAAAAAACAATTATAAAAATGATAATAACAATACATATGAATGGATATTTGTGTGGAACCTGGCCAAAATCACATTAGATTACATTACATCTCATTAGAATCAATTCAGATTAAAGGCTTCCCACAGATAACCAGTGTAGTATTGATCAACTCTACAGTAAATATCTAATCAATCAAACTGCATCATATTCATCAAATCATATGTGGACGACACTGACTGGACCAGATCCAATATATCAATCTAACCCCAATCACAATGTCATTTACCCACAATGCATCATTACTAATGTTGTGGAAGTGCAAGTGTGATGCCAGTCAGATGAGTGAACAGTACCTCTCCAGGCATATCTGGTGCAATGGGGATGGCTGGCCACAGGTTGGAGTAGAGCCAGAAAAACAGCAGCCATAGACAGATGCTTCCCCAGAGAGCAACATGGCTGAACTGAGAGAGGACAGACAGACAACCAAGTAAACACAAGTGAAGTTAAAATGAAATGACATGGTGAAATATGAGCAAGGACTAGAGGAAATGTGTCAAATTTAAGGATAACACATGCACATGTACACTACGCAGTGTCTGTGGGGGAAAGCACAAAGTAGATGACAAACTACTATTTGTAAGGACAATAATATTTTTTATTTTGCTTTGTAATGTCATCAGAGCCAATTTCACAATAATTTCACATACTAATGACAAAATCCTACAATTAGCATTCCTTTAAAAGGGAGGTAATAGAAGTAATAGAGCTGAAACACTGGTTTCTGGAAGGCAATTTGACTATTAGCTGTAACGTTTTAACGGTGTATAGTTGGTTAATTCGGTTGTCTTTATATCTGGATTGAATGAATAGGAAATTTACTTCCGGAACCCAGGCAGATTAAAAAAGGGACCAGTACTTTTCAGCTCTATAGGCTGTCAACTTAACTCACCATGGTCCATGATGAGGTCTCCAACCCTGCTTTCAGACAAACAGTTACAACCACACACTGGAGGAAGGGAAAGAGAGGGGGGAGGACAGAGAAAAAAGAAAAAGTGATCACTTTTGGACAACATATTCCTGTTAAGATGAGTCTTTGTCTGGCGTGTGTCAAACTTACTGTGTAAACCATATTTCCTAGCAGAAGGTAGTCAGGGGTCCTTCCACTATATGACACAGTGTCTACAACAAACAGAGAGCATTGAGAGAGAATTATTCCCCAAATATTCTCAAACAAAATTGTCAGCTGACTCAGCAAGAGGCCAAACTTGTGTTGTAATGAAATTAATCCACTTGCATGCACTAGACCATGACACAGATAGATCAGCTATTGCAAAGTTTGGAGTATACCATGTTTGAAGGCCAGTAGGGGGAGCCAGAAGAGGACAGCAGAGTGGAGCAGACCATTCAGACAGTGGACCCCAAACACCTGATCATAAAAAAACACAGATGGGATTTAAACAGCACTTTTCCTCTCATTACCACCCAAACTCTAAAACGAATCATAGTCATATTGAAGGCTACATCACATTTACATTGAAAAACTGATGGTGTATTCACCAAAACACAAATGTTTTCCAAGATCCAACCCACTCAATCACCTTTTTGTTCATATTCACTTGTTGACCACCTGTTCTATTACAATTTTGCAAGATGTATTACTCTGATGCAGCTGTTTAAGCGTACAGGCATCAAGCACTCTGACTGGATGCTGTTAGCCTCTGTTAATGGGGGCATCTTCGGAAATGGATAATCAATAATAATAATAATAATAATAATAATAATAATAATAAATTCTTGGATGTTCCTTGTTCACAGTAAAAATGTGAAAATTGCCTGTAGCTCTTTAGAAATTATGTTCACTTGAAACTTCACAGGTGTTTTTCATAGATTCAAGATAATGATAAAGCAGCTCTTTGCTACTGTGAGGAATGCTTTAGGCTGAGGACTGAAAGCGATCCAGGGGACAACTTGATCACTGATGAATTCAGCAAAAACAGCAGGGTCAGACACATGAATAACTACATTTAAAATGGGATCAATGACAATAAATAATTAAGGGAGCTGAATTCAGGCATCACAAGGTGTACAAACTTTGTCAAACATCATTGTCTTACCAAGGCCCATTTAATAAATCAGCACAACAAACATGAATATTTTATGGTTGATTCCAGTAATACCTTAGCATTGAATCCTTGGGCGTTCTGTGAGGTCTTGTAGAGCTCAGGGTACTTTAGCATGGTCTCTTTACTGCAACAACGCTCAAATATACCCAGGGCTAGAGGAGGCATAGCTGTGAAGACCTGTCATACAAAGGCGCAGTTTTAACTTAAAGATAATCATGTACTGACAAAATCTACTGTCTCCCACACATGGTACCCACACTTACCACATTGTACAAACCAATACACCAACGTTCAAACAAGATCTGACCAGAGAACCCATTTACAAAAGCAAACCAGATCTGAAAAAAAGAGAAAAATCCATCTGTTGAAAAAAAACACCTGAAAAAAAAAAAATTCACCCTGCTGCATCATGCTGGAGTAAAAAACTAAATATAGGCAGCTTAAACATGTTTTTGGCTTTATGTAAAGAACTCACACTTACCATTTCTGGCTGAATTTGATGTAAAACAACTACGCCAGGACCTAATAATAATCATAATCCTCACAGCTAAACTGAAGCTGGTTACCATATCATTCACTAGATGACCATACTGTACCTCAATGATATACAGGACTATGTTCTTGTAGAAGCAGTACAGGATGCACTTTGACACACGGTTATAGTTCCACGCTCCGTGTACCAGCAGCAGATTTCGTAGATGCTTGAACTGAAAGTTGAGAGTTGGTTGAACACAGTTGAACACAGTTCTGAAACCAAAAGGGAATTTCCCTTTTGCATAAAATGTTTTGGCAATCCAAACTTCACCCATGCATCAACTTGCATCAACAGTTATGCTATCATCTTAACTGTTTTGTTACACAATTAATCAAGTACTGCCACATCAGATATGAGGTGGTTTAGGGTGAGACCAATAAGAGTTTTTGAAAGATGATATCAATATCTTTGGATTTAAGTTGCCAACAAGACAATATTTTGTGATCCTGATCAATATCTATACATTTTAACATTTTCATGGCCAAATATTCCAGAAACTATAAAAAGCCTTTAGACCCTGATGTGAGATGTGACAGTAAAACGTTCGAGTGAAAGTAGTGCTGTCATGATAACTGAAATTTAAATACATCAATGCCGTTACAAATGACGGAATTAAATATTGAATTTCAGAAATGTTCAATACTTTCACCAAATGTGTTCTGCAAGCTAAAATTCAATTTCAATGCAGCGGACTGAAGCAGACGGATACCCAGACACCAATAGCCCTGTGGAGGTTGCTACAAAGTTGTCCAGGTCAATGTGGCAACACATTGCTTGAGGCTCCATATGTCAGCAAACCTACATATCAGTCTAAATCTAGTGTGAAAAGTACCCATTGGGACAAGGGCGCTGCTACCTGGGCGATGGAGTAGTCAGAGGAGTTGGCAGCCTGCAGGCCCTCATGGCCAGAGATGCCAACGCCGACATGTGCCGTCTGGATCATGCCAACGTCATTGGCGCCGTCGCCTATACTCAGGGTGATGACTTTCACCTGACTCTTTACCAGGTCAACCACCTCTGATTTCTGCAGCGGAGACACCCTGGGGAAGATATACCACCATAAGGCCTGGGTTAGATACAACCAATTCCAAACTGTATTGGGAAATCCGACAGGAGAATATCAGGGTAACGGTCCGTGATTGGAAGCTTAACAGAGGTGGGGTCATGCTGCATGACAATGACCCCAAACACAAAAGCAAATCTATAACAGAATGGCTTAAACAGAGGAAAATTCACATTTTGGATGGCCAAGTCCTGACCTTAACCCTATTGAAATGTTGTGGCTTGACCTGAAGCAAGCAGTTCATGCAAGACATCCCAAAACTATCAATGAACTGAACCAGTTCTGTAAGGAGGAATTGTGCAGGTCTGACCAGCAACTACAGGAAGGTTGGTTCCACCAGATACTAAATCTCATGTTTCACATACTTTTTCCAATCCAAGCTGTTAATGTAACAACAATAAAGACATGTAAAAGTATTTATTTTTTTGTTCCAGTTCAAACTAATTGGTCTGTAAAGTCTGTCAAGCTATAGTCTGTAGTGTTCAGTAAAATAGAAGTTAAGATTGGTCCTTGGTACTGGCCAATAATTAAAACTGAGTAAGCAACAGGGTGGATGGAGAGTCATGTAAAATGAATGTCACAGGTTTAATACCCGCAACAGCCATATGTCCTGGTGAACCCTGTGTCCTGAATCCCTAACTGTTTGCCATTGGAAGTCGCTCTGGATAATAGCTAAATGCCTTAAATGTCAGTCTAATAGTGCATCTTTAAAGCAGAACTGGTACGGGTGCCTTCCCAGTCCGTATTTCCCCACAGCAGTGACTGGTTACCTGCAGCAGATGACAGCCTTGCAGGAGAGAGCAAGGTCAAGGAAGTACTGTCGCGTCTCAGAGCTCAGGGCATGAGTCAGGGTCTGGCCGTCAATCACCAGGGCCAGCTCCTTATCCCTGTGGAGCCCCTCCCCTAGCATAGTACAGTGATGACTCAGGACTCCCTGCGTCGCCTGGGAAACACACACAGACTATGTTAGCATCAACAAACAACAATCTAGGATTAAGTATTGAGCACCTTTGTGACATGAAATTTCGTGATACAAAAATTTGAAGACAAACATTGTGGAGTTGAAAAACTGTTTCAGTTCAATTTCAGCTACAGTCTAATATCTAAGAAATTACATTCAGAATGCTCTTTTCTCTTTTGCATTGTTTGAACACTAGAGTACACTAGAGAGCAAGAGGGTTACAAGTTTTAGTTTTTTAGGGTTACAAGTTTTAGTCATCACAGGTATGGTGAGCCCAGCTGAACTCACTACTGTGTGACAAGATGGACTCAGGTCAAACTGATACTGAGTACGCTCCATCAAGTGGCAACATTTTGGGTTTCCAGGTCAGGAAGAAACAGCAACAAGACAACTGACAAGACAAAGACTGTTCGCAAGTTTTGTAAGAGAGCCTACATGCATGTACAACAACATCACAATGAAACTCAAACCGTGAGCTGAATGTATCCTGACATCCCTACTTAGGACAATAAAAAACATGTGATAAACAGTGGTGATGAATGTATGCGAGCGCTACTTACATTTAGAGTGTCTTCGTTGATTACCAAGAGCTGCATGCTCTTCTTTAGCAGACTACAGGAATAACCTGGAAAATGTGTTCAAGAAACAGTGGATGGTTTTAGTTTAGATGCAAGTGGTTTCAATGGTCTAACACACAGGGAGGGGCATGATCAAGACAACTGGAGTGTGTGATGATTAAGAAGATTGGAATGTGTGTGTCCTGACCTATGTTGATGGCTGTCTCCTGTTTGTCCCCGGTGAGAATCCAGATCTTAATGTGGGCCTTCAGCAGAGTTTCGATGGTCTCAGGAACCTGATCCTGCAGCTTGTCCTCTATGGCTGTGGCTCCCAGTAACTGTAAATTCTGTAGGAAAAGCTAGGTGTCAGCAAACAGCATTAAATCCTCCTATCATGCATATTTTATAATCCATAGAGAATTTCAAGGTGGCCACTTGGGTCATTCTCCATGCCGCCTTACTAAAAATATGCCCAGTGTCAGCAAAACATGGCTGCATTGAGCATTAATTAGGTTTATATGTCATCGTCAAATGTGCCGTGGGACTGACACAATCTGTACTTGTTCTTCTTCTTCCTATTAATTCCAGTCTTGTCAGCATGCTAAACAGGATACCAACCATCTCAATGAGCTCGTAGCTCTCCTCCATCTTCAGAGTCCGGTTGGTGAGAGTGGTTGACGCTCGCTGGTACAACTTGGACCACTCCAAGTAGCTTTCCTCTGAGATATTAGCTACAGCATAGCATAAGGTCCTTAGTCCTGAGAGGGAATGAGGAAGAGCAAGGCATGAAAAGTATAAAAAGTATCACAAAGCATCAAAATAATATACTATCACAATCTTTTCTTCTTAAGAATTTGTACTGAGAGAAATACATTTATACAAGACCGCTCGTATAAAGCTTTAGAACTTTTATCAGATCTGAAATATTGGTACTGGTATAAAAATATGTCCAGCCCTAGTTCTCATCATAAATTGAAATAGGTTCAAAATTGTAAAGATTCTATTTCAGTAATAACAGGCCAAGACTCCCATTAAGACATCCAACAGTCATCTTTTGAGACTTTGGCAGCAGTTAGCATTTAGCCATGCTAGTACAAAGTGATGGTGAACTGAAACATTTCTCTGAAAATCAAATGCAAGGCATCCCATTTAGTCTTATTATCTCTACTAAATGTTTTTGGTAAGACTTTTGGTAAAATTTTATTTTTTTGATGGAGGAATACTATCAAAAACAAAGGCAAAGTGGACTCTTGAACATTATATTCTAGCTCTGTTTCCGATCTGACAAATTAACTAACAGGCATTAGTTTGACAGAACGTACCTTCTGTAGCAAACTGCTCCAGGTGGATCAGGGTAACATCCCTGTACTTTGAGCTGCCTGCCAGTCTCTCATAGATGACAGAATCCTAACAGAAGATGCAAGCAAACAGGTTTGTCAAGTCCACACTGCAGTATTAATGTACAAATGCAGTTTGAGTGTGAATATTCCATAAAAATAAACCCAATTCTCAATTTGAGAATAACATCGAATGTACAATGTAGAAGAAATTCAGATGGTTGCGTAGAGATTCTGTACTTACTGCTCCTTTGCAATACAGCCGTATTTGCCCAGACGGGGTGCGTACGATTACTGACATCCTTTTCCTTGCACTACAAGTCAAGACAAAAGTATATGGAAATAAAATATGCACCAATAATTGATAACACATGCAATAAGGTTGGGAAAATACAGTATAAAAATGAAAGATTCAAACAGTGTTGACTAGGAATGCTCTGATCTGCCACTGTCCAAAAACAGACAATTTTCATTATACGTTTTGGACAGACTGTTTCTAAATTGAAAAATCACAAGAGATAATCCTTTGACGTAAAAATTGTGAGGCAAATTTCTCTGCATGTGGGAAAAGTCTACTATCTGTTGTACCCACGACGAGGAACAACCAGAGAGTTCTAACTTAGCCCACTTCGGCATGCCACCAACATCATCATCATGAGACAACATTAGGTTTAACAGTGGAGTGGATATATCAAGACTTCAAATTTGGAAACAGGATTCTTCAAGCAGGAGTTGTAAGCATTATGAAGGATATAAAAATTTAGAGGCACAGGATAAGGCAATGTTATCATTTAGCAGTACAAGCACTTTTTTTTGTCGAAGACAAAGTAAGGAATTTTGCCTTGTTAGCCAATGTTAATGTTTTGCAGCTTTTGTCCAGATTAGACCCCCTTTCATATGCTTAAGGTAAAATTATTACAATGTTTTTTGCACCTTGTACAGCATAGTTTAGGTTATTGCAATTGCTAGGGTTTCCGGTTTTCTCATAGCCTGCATAGTGAGAACTGATTAGGTTGAGCGTTGCTCAATCCAGCAGAGGGCTTGGGTGCCGAGGAAAGAAAGCAATGTTTTCACTCACCATAGAGCATGCACTAATTAGCATGAAGCCAGAGTCTTTATTCAATTACAGAATTAAATTGCAATAGTTTTATTTTACACACCTGCTCGTAGTCAGTTTAAATAGTCTAATTTCCTTACCTAATAAGCTACAATGTCTACAATTCACAGAGTCATACTCTAGAACCTTTTGTAAAAGTTCTGTGAATTCACATGTGTTGCACAGATAACTATCAGCAGCCAATTCTATTTAAATTAGACTACATGAATTGGTAAAAAATCCAGATCAGAGAATCCCTAGTGTTGACTATAACTTGGTAACCAAAAAAGACAAATAGTCATAACAACATGACAAAAATATTAACGATTATAGTTACCTTGTAAATTCAAGGACATTCAGTAACTCAAACTTCTGCTTGACACCAAGCTGTTTGAAAAAAGGGTATAAATCAATTATGTTACATAGCATCAGCCAGAATGAATCACTATGCTGGGAAGTAGTTAAGTCATTGTCCAAGCATCAATGTATATTAGTGTTTTCTTCAGACGTTTGGGTAGTAGCTCGGAGGGAAAGGGGGGTAATTTCACCACTGAAACCACGGTTTGCTATTCCCAATATCAGTTCCACTATGTTGTGCCTGAAAAATGGCAAAAAAAGAAAGTGAACGTCCCAGTTGACAAAACTGTTATGTAGTGAAATCTATCACACAGCCTGCAACCCCCATGGTACTTTGGATGCCAGATATCAAAATTCTAGTACAATTGGAAACTGGATACTGTCGGCCTGTCCCAGAAAAAAAAAAAAGATAGATACGATAATCTTATTTACTGCACATATTTTTGTAATACTCCTTGTCCAGGGTTGTTTGAGGATGACTGGACCCCCTGTTCCTGGCCTTTTTTCTCCCTCAACCGTCATTGTCTATGATTCTCCCTTTGTGTTTCTTTTCAACTGGTTGTGCCTGCTATTCTCCTCTGTTCATCTAGGTCACTCCTTCACTCTCCTATCCTGTGTCTCTGCTGCTCTCAACCTGTCATTTAAAAATACTAATTGAATATAAACAAATATTGATTAAACTATATATATAGAGCTACAAACGGTTTCTGATAGGAAGATTCATTCACCATCCAATTGGCTAACTCAGTGTGTCTCAAGAGTTTTGGTACATTAACTAAGACGGTAACCAGTGAACATGAGTTAGCTGATGTCCACATTCATCAGTAGATAAAGAGAATCTGTTAGGTAATAATAATTATTATTCTAGGCCATCTGATGTCAGGCTATGTAGCTAGAGTTAGCTAGCTAGTGTCAGCTAGCGCATCAGAAAGCCGATGATTTGGTAATCATCACCAGCGATTAGGCTTGATCAAGCCGAAAATAATTTAACCATTATTATCATGAAAAAGGGTAGTAATAATGTGGTATATCATTAATGATTATATCACTTCACTTTCAGGCTACATTAGCTGGCTTCTGACAGGATGTGGCTGAAAGGGATATTTTGATTGGTCCTCACTGAAACACAGAAGTTTGTGATTGGATGGGAAATAGACCCTTATAGTGGAGATAGAACATTTAACCCCAAAATGCTCCTTTAGAAACTTTGACGTGCAGTCAAAGTTAGATCACCCAATGTGTTCCTGTCAAGCTGTCATATTGACTTTTTGAGTGACAAGATCACACTACGAACTCAATGTATGCGATTGGTAGCAGTCATGCCAGGCCCACCTACATACTAATAATATAGCAAATACTGGATATCTGTGACACACCGACAGGGACATTCGGCAACTTCTAATACCTGCCGGGCAGCACGGTGGCTCAGTGGTTAGCACTGTCACCTCCTAGCACACACGCCCTACCTTTACTGTCACATCCATGTCTTCTTATTTGGGGCATCTTTGTTAGCTGGTACAGTAGGTTAGCTGGTTAATTTCAAGCTATTCTCAACCTTCACCATCCCTGCATTTACCCTTTGCACTCCAGTTTAAACTTGGCACTGTCTACCGCAGGAACACCAGCAGCATTGCGATAGAGATGGAACCTCGTCCACAACTGAATTGCTAAACTGCTTTTCTGTTTGTTAAAGCAAACTAGTAGTGTTACGTAACACGTGACAATTATTGTCACTAAATCAGACATTTTTGCAGAATATAAAATGATGAATCTAGAGTGGAATATTATGTTTTCTATAGCAAAAAAAAAGAAAAATAGCTCATGAATGGAGTCAAGAATACATCTTCCGGTTAAGTTGATGGAGTCAAGACAGAATGGAGACAACGCAAAAGTTGGATTTCTCCAATGTATACGTCACTCCGCTGCCAACACAACTGTTGCGTTGTCACTGTCAAAATTTGTCTCCCAAAGGAATGGCTGGACTTCCAGCATACCATAACCAAACAGAATATTCAATGATGAATGAGGCGTGAGTTTGAGGAAGTAGGGAGGGTAAAGATGGGATCATATCGACATGGTGACTGGTAAAATGACATTTTGCTATTGTCAATCATCCCAGCTTCATGCCTCTGCATCAGCTTTAAAGGAAAATCCCACCCTCAGATACTCTTTCACTGTTATACATCATCAATCTGTGATGTTCAATGCATTCCAGCAGTTATTTTGTGATCAAGTGTTGTAATTTATCTTTCTGTTCAGTGCAAAATGGTGACTGAGTGGCTGACACCAAAACCTGACATTTACCATTGATGTTTTAGATAATTTAAAATGTCTATAAAACTCCATTGTAGCTGTGCAGGAAATATGAATGTGATGTCACATCGTCTAGTTATCTGTGGGAATAAGAAAAATACATCACCAAACAAAATGGGCCCAGGAATGCAATGTGCATCGCCAAGAGCTGTTTTTGTAACAGCGTTTTAGGGTGGATTTTCTTTTAAAATTACAGCAGGTCTCTTTTGGCATATTACAGAGTACCAACTCGTGCCCGACTCCATATTTACCATTGACAGGGATTCAGTCATGTAAAAGAGGAACACATATGGTCCAACTTACAGCATGCATGATGACTGAATCTGGTGTTCTGCCAGTGAATACAAAACCCAGGCTGCTAGCGGCTCTCACTAATGCTCCTTCATCTTGGGGAGTAGGGGATGGAGTGGAAGAAATACAGAGAAAAGTGAAGTCCAAATGTGCAGTGGGCTGTCAGTGGCTACGTTTACATGCACAGAATAACCCAGCTATTGGCTATACTCCAGTTAAGGTCTTATTCATATACTCTGCAATGAGTCTCTCTGTTGCCATGAATAATCTGAATCCAATATAAGTACTGTGCTCCACAATGGAGTTTGTGATATCAAAACGTACCCATAATGCTGTGTGAGTTTGACAAACAGTAAAAAAAAACTAAATTGAAAGCAGTAAGATATTTCCATGCCACAGTAACCCATTTAATATGGGAGTAACCCAGAGTATGAGCTTAAGCGGGTTAATCCTAACCCAGTTATTCCGTTGACATGCATCAAGAAGGGTAGGAGATATAGGGTTAGGCTGTTTTTTGCTTTTTGGTATTAAATCTGGGAACTTGTATATATTATAATTCATTTTCTATGGGCAATTTATGTGCCATTTTTAACAAGACCTGATGAACATCCAGTATGAATCAAAACATCTGAATAAAGAAAGCCATTTAAAGGAGATCAAGCACATGGGTCTTCTTAGATTAGACGCATGCCAACATTAAGAAATTAAGATTCAGAACAGAATTCTACATGCATGTAAACATAGCCAATGATGTCACATGAAAGACTTAAATATAAATAAAGAATATGTAAGAATATGTAAATCTCAATGAGTTGTGTGAACTGTAAATCAGCACCGTTGCATAAATCTTTCATGCAATGGCCACGCAACATTCACACCTTAGTATGGCATTTTTACCAAGTGCCCACAATATTATGATTGTGGGCTGCTGAGGTCAAAATGCAGTAGAGCTGTTAGCATGAGTAGCCTTGCTAGTAGCCCTTGGGGTAATGCCCTTTGTACCTGGAGAGGAGGCTTGATAGATGATGCTATCCTCGGTCTTTTCAGGAACAGCAGTATGACACACTGCCATCATAGTTAAAAAGTCTTGGATGACAGGAGCCGTGACCTGGACACAAACAAAGACAAATATTGTTTGTCTAGTGAGGCTAAGAGCAACATTTTGCATTTGTTATGGGTGGTTGATGCTCCAAACTTACATGATTGGTTTGGAAATTTAAGTGCAACGTGGGGTCATTGAAGCCTCCCTCATCAGCTGCCTCAATGTTGTGCCTTCACAAAACAGATGTGTATCCGCGTATATTATTGTTTAACAAGACAAAAAGAAGATGTTAGAAATATTTTCAATGCCTGATACATCGAAGTTCAGGGTAATATGCTGTGCAGGGAGCTAGAATTAAGCCTGATAAAGGGGATCTGAAATACAGTTCATGAAATCAAATAAGTCTCACCCATAGGTGACCCCCGCAATAGTGCACTTCTTAAACTGCATCACGTTGCAGGTCAGAGTCCCTGTTTTGTCCGAGAAGATATACTTGACCTAAAAGTCATGATACAAGTAAGTACAGTAAGTAAAAGGCATGCTTTACAGTTTGTGGACCCTACAGGTGGCGGTCATTATAAACAACCTTATAAAATCCTCATGAAGATATCCCAAATAAAGAACATGCACAGATAGATACACAGTATCCCTTTGTGTAAAAATATGTGAACTCCTTCAATCAATAACTTGTGGCATCTCCTTTAGCAGTGATGAATTTAACTGGTTAACTTCATACCCAATTATTTACCCAACTGATTCCACTTTCCTACTTGATTTAACTAATGTAAGAGGAGGTTCAATTAATTTCCCACCTGCACTAATTCCTTTTAAGTGATTTCCCATTTTACTACATGAACATTAAACTGGTAAATACAGATTGTTTAATTTGGATTAAATAAGGACTGCATGGTAAAAACCGAACTTGCTTGGAAAAATCTTCTATAACTATACACAGGGTGCACAAACTATGTAGGATCATATAGCGTGAATATTCAATAAAATAGAATACATTTTCCTTTGTTATCACCTTGGACGTAATTGAAAACACAACTTCAGTTATCAGGGCATACAATCAACTCTATTTCATCTAATTCCATTGCGGAGACCAGTGACTATTGGAACAAAGGACCAAAGGTTGTTTATGATACTAATGATGGGCTAACATTATGGGTTAAAGTAAACACCAAATGTACCTGGCCAAGTTCCTCATTGAGGTTGGATGTCCTTGCCATCGCAGATGTGTCTGTAGGCGTGTAATGCATATCTATGTCCTGCAGAAAGACAAAGACATAATAATTTGCTCTGCAAGATAACAAAATCAACACAAGGAAAACAAATCTCAAAGCATGATAGAATACACCTTATATATAATGGAAAAAAAAAAAGAATATTCACCAAAATGATTGACTGAAAAGCAGAACTGCTTTGCATGTGCTCTATTATGCTCTAAATCCCTATGTTGGATGATGGTCTGTGTGATAAATTATGATGAGTGCTGTATTGTTCTCAGGTAACCAGGGCCTCTGCTGATGTCTCACCCAGTTGATGAAGTAGGCCTGGACAAATTTGATGACCTCCAGGGTGACCAGTAGGCTGATGGGGATCAGATTGTTAAACAGGATGATGAAAGACAGGAAGTTCAGGCTGAAGTTGGCAGCAGTCCCATCTGTTGGGGTTTGTATTAATATAAAAGGATAAGAAAGGACTGATGCCAGAAAATCCCCATATTATTCACAGATACCAGAAGCTATTAGGAAACACTACAAAACAGCACATTGAGCCTAGGTTGACTGAATATGGGCGTTTCCAATATGGGCGTTTCCAATATGCCCATAGGTCCAGCCAAATTGAAAGCAAATTGTGACTTAAGAATATGAAACCCCAAACCACTTTTTATGACGTTTAATTAATCAAAAGTGATTCTAACAACAAGTAAATAACAATAATAGCAATAGGTGTATTATAAGTTTAACACACATACAAACTATATATTATTCGTAAGATTACTCATCCTGAAGAAAAAAAAAATCTATTTTCTAACAAGGGTGGGGAATTTCTAGTGATCACACTTTTTTTCAGTTTTTGCTGGGGGATAAAACACTACTAAAGCAAAAAGATACAATGACCAAACAGCACATTTACCTAGAGCTGGAAACAAACCAGTGGCAGAGAAATGGAAAACAGAGTCAAATAATAATGACATTGATAATAGATGACAGAAAATATAAATATTACCATTGCTTTAAGGGCTCTATGTAGAATATAAATGTTAACCCATTTTCCGCAATTGCACTAACGCCAAATCTAAATTAGGGCTTGCGTTTTCATCAGTTGCATTTACACTGATGATTCTCTCAACTGATAGTTGGGTGGGTTATATGCAATGAAGGCTGCCTCCATCATGGAGGGCCGATGGAGAATTGGCTGTGCACAAATAATGGCTAAATATATAACAGCCAGGCTAGATAAAGAGATATTGATGAGATTGATGTTTTGTGGGTGTCAGTCATTCATTAACATTACAAGCAAAAGTAAATAGTCTGTTACTGTGACACAGTAAACAACTGTCTTTAGCCCTACACTCTACACCAAAACATGAGTTGTAGCTTGACAAGAATCAGCTCAGTTAACCTGGACAAACTGCTGGCGGGCTAATTTAGCAAAGCATCCGATGTTAATGTTAACATGCGACTAGCCACGACAAACACTAGCTACCACTACAAGCGTTAGATAGTGTGTAAATCAGATATGCTTACAACACAAGACAGTGATAGTAAGCTGGTCAGATACTAGCTAGCTCACAAGCTGACATAACAAAACACAAATTCGTCGAGGGCCTGTATTTATCAACCGTCTCAGAGTAGGAAATCGGTCCCAACTACCCAAGTCTCTGGGTCTCTGCAGAAACAAAAGTTGCTTTATGAAAAGAGAGAAAATCCAGCTACACAACAGCAATGATTTGGTCCCCCCCCCACTCTTATTTTTTTTTGCTTGCTCGCCTCACTTTTGCCTGCCTACAAACTTTCGTAGTGTATAAAATTGCCGAGAATCTAGTGACAAGCCTCAAAAGGTTTGAATACTATCAACGTGTAACCAATGACAATGCTTCAATGGCGAAACAGCACTGGTGACCGATCAATCAACTGTCCTGAACCTCTCACATACTGGCCCTGGGCCATCCTTATTGTTAAGACATTTTAAAACTCTGAGTGGACTATTTTTAATTTTGCTCTTTTATGCTTGATAAATATGGGCCCAGCTGTATCAGTGACAAAATAGTCAGCACAGAAATGAACCATGTCTATTCATCTCTGGTGGCAAAGCGCCGAGGACCCCGAATATGTCCACCAGAGGGTATGTTACATCACCTTAAAGCCCTCAATTCTAGGCTGTCACACTCACAGTTTAGGTCCATGTACCAGGCGTAGTCACCGTGGCTGTTCTTCCACAGGGTCTGTCCGCCCGAGCAGGCCAATGAGATAGCCAGCAGGCAGCCAACCAGGAACAGGATGAGCCGGTTGGTCAGTCGCTCCACACCAGACAACTTGAGCGGTGGCTGGGTGGAGTTCTGCATCAGCTTGGTGTCGTGTCCCGTGTACACTACTAGGCCGTGCACCCACTGGGTGTTTCTCAGCTGGGCACCGCGCAGCAGGATCTGGTCCGAGCCAACCGGGAGGGGGCTGGGGGAAACAGAAAAATGTGCAGGCAGGGTGGCCCGCTTGTTAGATGGACCATCCCAAAAATGACCATCCATCACTGCAGCAGCCAGTATGTAAACGCCCATAGGTCCAACCAAATTGTCCAAGAGCAAGACCCTGTGCTTCTACAGGGTTTCCCATATACTGATTATATTTGAGCAGTAAACTAACAGCCACCCAAACAATATTCCCTATAAGCCAGTGTCCAATCCGTAGGTGAGTCTGCAGGTTACCAGTCACTACGACAACTGATTTACACACCTTCAACCAACCTTGATTAGGAGGAACTAAGTGAAATCAACTGCTGTAGTGTTTGGCTGGAACAAGGTAGCAGCCTTCCATATTCCATAGCACAGTACTGGACACCAGGACACCACTGGCTTGGAAGGAACTAAGTCATTTTTTTTTTTTTACATTTTGAATAAACATACTTTGAAAATATTATTCTAGTGTCAAGAAAGCGCATAAACCCAGCTTATATTTAACTCACAGTTGTGCCTGGACCTTGATTTGTATACCTTCTGCTCTTCAACTTTTCTTCTTCAACTTAACACAAAAAAGGTAATAGTTTGTTTCATGAGGCCTTAAGAAGCTTCCTATTTACAGGCCCTGCAGCAGAATCACGTCGTCTTGGGGGTTGAGGGGGGAATGTAAGTCCAAAACCCCTAAAACCACAAAGAAGAAACGCTCAGCTCGATGCTCCCAGCGGACGATCTCAGTTTCAGAGAGAAACCAGACTTTAGGAGAAAGTCAAATCAAATCACATACAAATAAATGTGATTTGATTTTGATTTGATTCAACTTTTCTTCAACCACTCTCATAGACTTGGCCTTGAAAGATGAAGGAAATGATGCAAGGAATGAAACAGGATTTATGGACATAAAAGTGTGTCAGCCTCCTGAATTAGGTTAGGGCAGCAAGGTGACATACAGTTGTGGTCAAAAGTTTACATACATTTGTAAAGAACATGTACGTATATCATGGCAGTCTTGAGCTTCCAATAATTTCTACAACTCTTATTTTTCTGTGATGGAATGATTGGAGCGCATACTTCTTTGTCACAAAAAGCATTAATGAATTTTGGTTCTTTCATAAATTTATTATAGGTCTTATGGAAATATGACAACATCTGCTGGGTCAAAAATATACATACAGCAACTTGAATTATCAGTTTTGGTGATGTAGAAAGTTGTGTCAATCAAATTTGCTTTGTGGCATGGCCTCTTAACTTCTTGTGAGTGATTACGATTGACTACAGCTGGTGACTTCTCTGAGCCAATTTAAATAGGGCCTGTTTGATACACTCAGACTCAGCCACAAACGCTGCAATGGGAAAGTCTAAGGAGTTCAGCACGGATCTGAAAAAGCGGATCATTGACTTGAACAAGTCAGGAAAGTCACTTGGAGCCATTTCAAAGCAGCTACAGGTCCCATCAACTGTGCAAACAATTGTTTATAAGTATAAAGTGCATGGCACAGTTGTGTCACTGCCAAGATCAGGAAGAAAACGCAAGCTATCACCTACTGCTGAGAGACAATTTGTCAAGAGTCAACCAAGAACCACCAAAAAGCAGGTCTGTGATGAATTAGAAGCTGCTGGAACACAGGTGTCAGTGTCCACAGTCAAGCGTGTTTTACATTGTCATGGGCTGAGAGGCTGCCGTGCAAGAAAGAAGCCCTTGCTCCAGAAGCGGCAACTTAAGGCTGGACTGAAGTTTGCTGCTGATCACATGGACAAAGTAAAGGCTTTCTGGACCAGAAATATGTTTGGAGGAGAGAAGGTGAGGCCTTTAACCCCAAGAACACCATACCTACCGTCAAGCATGGTGGTGGTAGTATTATGCTCTGGGGCTGTTTTGCTGCCAGTGGAACTGGTGCTTTACAGAAAGTAAATGGAATAATGAAGGAGGAGGATCAGCCAGAAGGTTGGGTCTTGGACGCAGTTGGGTGTTGC